>JAQQZY010000027.1:20677129-20694746 GCA_030068375.1 Ostorhinchus rueppellii | reverse complement strand
TATTTATTTATTTATTTATTTATTATGTGTTCATCTTGTTTTGCCAAAGCAAAGCAAAAATTTAAACAGGTTAATTTGTACAAATGTATGCTTAAATATAGAGGTCAGATCCGCGTAAACACCCCCATAGTTTGATAGCGAAGGAAAATCCAGCTATTACTACGCTGGGAATTACTGTGTACTTCAGGGACATTAATGGATCGGTTGGAATGTAGCTTTTCAACATATGAAAAAATGAATGATCCCCCATTGCGAGCGTTGGAGAGCCGAATATTCTTCACATGCAGGATTTCTGTACAGATGTGGTTACAGCGCCTGACTTTAGTACCTAATGTAGAGCAAAATAACATGTTGAAAAATGACCTGCAAAAGTGATCAGTGGACAGACTGGCAGGGAGATTTCGTTAAAGGAGAGATTAAAGATTGATTATATATCGAACTCAAAGGCTAAAAGGACAGGACATGATTGACTGTTGTCCAGAAAACTCGTCAGATTAAAACAGTCTCATTCCCTCAGTGTCTCTTCTCTATCTCTCCTTTCAGCCCACACTGCAGAGCAAACAGTTTGCTTTGGCTGTTTTTTGTTCTTCTTCCTCCTCCTCCTCCTCCAACCTCCCTCTCTCCTCTTCTCTCTCTAACATCTGCTGACCCATTTTAGGAAAACACTAGAAGCAGAGAAAATAAAAGTTCACCTCCTTCACAGGAAACGATATGAAGAGTTCTGCGGGTTATGCACGGCGCTGGGAGAGGCTTTAAGAGGAAGGTATCTGAATGTGTGTGAAGGGAACTGCAAGTGACTGTGTGTGTGAATATTAAGCAGCAAAAATGTATTTAACCAAGTCTTTATTTCTGCATTATTTTTCAGTATCGGAGCAAAGACCTCTTTGTATATATAAGCCATATTATTAATTATGGATGGCTCAACAACAGAATCCTTGTATTAAAAATTCAAGTGGAAATATGACATTTTAGAGGACAGTAAAATATATTTGTGTCTTTGGATGAAGTACAAGTGTATATTTTCCTACTCGACAAACCATTTTATGAATCAAAATGTGGATATGCATGAAAATAACATATGTGGGAGTACTTTTTCCTGTATGTTCGGCATTCCCTGAGGAAAACCACCAGCATTCCCTCCAAGTCCCCTTTATCCATCAAGGAGATTAGTAAATCACACACACCGAATAAAACGTAACACAAATTACAGGCGCACAAGTGCTTTAAAGCGACAAAAGCTTCTATAATGATCCCACCACAGCAGCCTGTGTGGAAATTGTGCCACATTTGAACAGTGAATTAGCCTCTAATACATCTGGCTTAGGGAGAAGGAGAGCGGTTCTCCCATCAGGGGGATGCTAGCACATTAGCAGCCCTCCTACAGCCTCGGCCTCTAAGCCAGCCTGATTTACATTCAATAAACTGCCAACCCGGGGATTTCTACATAAACTGCAGAAGCAGGAATAAACAGCCATGCGCACTGGAAATGAAACTCTGCCAAGGATTTAGCATTTGTCAACAGTTTCCTCTGAGTCGAAAAGACAAGATATACTCAAAATCACCTGAATGACAGTGGACAAACTATCGAGTATATTGGAAAATACACATGCATACATTAGCATAAATGCAACACACTGGGGTCCAGTCAGGCAAAAGTCAACATCAACATGAAAAAGTACATTTGCACACATCATCTATCAAGTGGGCTCATTTTTACCTAAAGATCTCTATTTGATTGAACTGTTATCTTTGTAAAAATACCATTTGTAGAAAAAAAAGTTGTGGCTGATTTTATCAATTGTACTTTTTACACCATAGCCACACCTCAGGCATAATATATTTTATCTATATACATCTAGAATTTGATGAAAAAAAAAAATTACATCTAAAAAATTTTAAAATGTATTCAGTCTGTCACGTTTAAAAAGCCTATCTGAACTGTCACGGAGTAATGGGTCTTAATTTGTAATTTACCTGTATTCAATATGGACCACCACAAGTTGTAGTGTTAAATATATTAAATAAAGTGTTGCGACTATATCTGGGTTGTTCTTGTTGTTGTTTTAATAATAAGTTAAGATTTTGGGTGATCCATACAATGGTAAAGAATTATCTACATGTTACTATGGCAACCTGTCCAGGTTACCACATTCTCATGTCAATAAAACACAGACTTTTCAATATTCCACCCCAAAATGTATTTTCAGCATAATTGAAGATCATTTCTAAAAGGTTTTGTCTGACTTGATATTAATTTATGTCGAGAACTACATGTTTTAAATGTTTACATAAAACATAAAAAACTGACGTCCATTTCAAGTCCACGTGTTACTGAGCTGATTTGACATTTTTCAGCTAAAAGTTTATCTCCTCAAATTTTGTTCTACGTAATGTTGAAGCGCTTATAGATACACACCTTCTCAAATATGTCTAACACATGCATATACGCTACTGTGCTTACATGACAGACTGTTGAACACAACATGTGTCCACGCGTTACCGCTTGATCGGACCCACCACCGACACCAAAACCTGGTGAGGCAACTATCAAAACTTGACTTTCCATTACAAACACATACACACACACCCAGAGGATCTTCTCCAACACAGTGCGCTCTCTTTCCTTCTGCTGGCCAGGCAGCAACAGAATAAGTTTTTTGAGCCACACTAACAACTGCCAACTGCACACAACAGCCGAGAAGAATTGTTCGAGTTCCACAACACAGTAATACCTTGGCAGGGGCTGAATAGGGAACAGCAGCAGAAAACTAAATAGAAGGGACAATATGGAGGATTAAATAACTTTGCAGGAGGGACAATGGAGATGACCCCTGAATTCTATGCTCCAGTTTGGGAAGTTGTTGGCAGTGTATAACAATAAGCTTTCCTCATACAGGCAGTGGCCATTTCCTGCATCATCTGTCAGTGGAAGTGGAGTATTACTCTGCAAGGCTGAGGGGAAACAAGAACACGGTGGGGCTTTTATATACACGTGTATACAGTCAACATAATATCCACAAAGTACACACAGCCTTCATATCTTCAGGATGCAATTGAAACATGGCTTTTGTTAGACTATAAACAAATAACATTTAAATAAAATAAGAATTTTATCAAAGATTGACACAGATGCAATTCTATGAATGCACAGTTTTATGTTTTTTTTTAATATATATTCTTACTTTCTTCCCCGAGTCTCCCTTTAGTCTGACAACACACTAAACACAGTTGGATCTATACAAAATAACACAATAACATCACCACCTCACAGCTTACATTCCCAACCATGATCACTTTATGTTTGCTCATACTTTTATTCATTCTCTGACATAAATGCATCTATAAAAAGGTATTTAAAAAGGTAAAGAAAAGATTTGAAAGATTATCTCCGTATAAAAATGGCTATAACACCCACAAATATATGTGAAGGAAATAAATCTCTACACTGAAAATTTCACGCTGCAACCACAACACAATCTGGGTTCACCCTCGATAAAAATCCGAAGCATTTGCTATAAATACTCATACATAGTTGAAGGAAAAGTAGCTGCAATATAATTGTAACAGAGCATCATTTTAGAACAATTAAACATGTCTCTTCATACAGTAATAATCACAATGCAGCACAGAGGAACAGCTGAGTAAAAAAGGGAAAATTACAACCCTCACCACTATTAGAGGGCAGAGTGAAGATAATTACATTATTGCACTGAACTGTGATCAGTTAACAGTGATATTAGCATCTTCCCTGTATCCTCAGGGAGCTAAACCGTTAAAGCTTTTCTCAAATCTGCATTGTGACCCCCCCCTCTCTCTCTCTCTCTCTCTCTCTCTCTCTCTCTCTCTCTCAGTGTCTTATGTAAATCTCATATTAAAGAAATGGGTGCTAGAATTCATCATGATTAAAACATTACAAACTATACTCCATAATGCAGGATCTAAGTTAAGCTTTAATAAAACTCTTTTTGCAGCCTGACATCCAATTTGACTTTGTGCAGAGATAATATTACACATTTCCCCTGAGAATAGTGGAGATTTATGCAATCCATCACCATGTCACCTTCATCAATTCCCAAACCCAGAGTCATCCCTAAACATGCATGTGGTTATGTTATTCAGCACTAGAAGCAACACAACCACAACATGAAAGACGGCCTCTCCCAGTATGTGTTTCCCTCCGACAGCTCAACCTCTGGACCCCACTGCCCCCCACCCTTCAGCTGTTGTAGTTATGCAATGACCTTACATTTGGATCCCCTGTCGATCTTTTGTCCATTGCATAAAAGCCTGGCTTTATTCTTGCTTTTCGGGTTCCATGGCAGCCCCTCACTGACTCCCATAAAGTCTGCTGTCAGCTCGAATGAATATGTTGTGCTTGGTGACAGACAGCCCTGCCCACTGACCGTCTCCCCACTCATAAGTCAGACTTTACAGTAGCATGCACAACAGCACACGACTATAGCAAACAAAACAGTGAGGACATCTGCCCTACAGTGTACCATACACACTGCACAGTAGAATACACAATATAGAACATTGTGTTTTCACTAGTTTCACACAGCCTGATCATCTCACTTTGTTGACGAGCGTTCTGGCTGAACCCACTATTATTCTAGAATAAAGGAAAACTCTCTGGCTTGTATTTCTTTAACTGCTCCTTGTGTAATATCTGGGAGGGTACAAGATATCATCTACAAAGAAGAGAAAGTCCTCAACCTGCTCAAAGAGCTCATTCTAAGGCAATGACGACAAACTGATTCTCATTTTCAGGTGATTATAGACTAGTGAAGTCATAATTACCTCTGCCAAGAAGGTTATGTTTCTGCCGGTGTTTATCTGTTTGTTTGTGTTCAAAATAACTTGAAAAGTTCTAAACAGATTTGAATGAAATTGTCAGGAGTTGTTGGAAATGGGATATGGAAGAAATGATTGCATTTTGGGGGTGATCTGGACCACCATCTGGATCCAGGAATTTTTTAAAGGATTCTATAACATTGTGAGATAGGACGTGATGGGCATTTGTGCAAATAACTGCACAAAGAATGGTCAGGGCACTAGGGGAAAAAAAATACAGGACATGTTTCCAAAAGATTCTAAAAGATATCAAAGACTGATACGGATAATTGAATAATTACCTCCGTCGAGGAGGTTATGCAATCAGTAGAGTTTGTTTGTTTGCTACATAAGTCAAAAAAAATTTGGACTGATTTTGATTCAATTTTCAGGAAATGTTAGAAATGGGACGAGGAACACCTGATTACACTTTGGTGGTGATCTGGATCACCGTCTGGATCCAGGAATTTTTTAAAGGTTTCTTTATCATTGTGAGGTAGGGCATGGGGGCACCGAACTGTCTTGGTGGAGGTCTGCGCCCTCTGAGTGTTTTTCTAGTTATAAGTATTACATTCCAGTTTTACATTCAGATTCTCTTGAATCCTTGCAAATCTTCTACACTGGCCTTCTAAACTGATCATAATCATTATGGGCAGGTAAAGAAAATACCCCTTTACATAAAGTGTTGTGGGAACTAATATTGGTTAAAACTTACACATAGAAGGTGAACACCAGCATTAAAATGATGAAATCCTCACAAAATAAGAATAAAACTGGCCTAATTACACAGGTAAAATATTTGTTAAAATGTTCCATTCTTAGCATGCAGCTGCTTTGAAGACACTAGTATACAGATAAGACAGGAAATAGTCAGCCGATGGTAGTCTCTTTCAAGCAGATGACTTCCTGTAAACCAGTCTATATTCACACCAGGAAAAAGGCCTAATGTTCTGCATGTTCTACGCTACAGAAGAACTCCTTTAAAAAAAACAACAAAAAACAGGACAGTTTCTTTGCAGGGTTTCTGCAAGCATCACCAAGTTGAATTTAAGGATATTTTTAGTACTACTTTGAGACTTTCATGAATCCTATTCGGGGTCTATTCCAAGTCCATTTAAGGTACATTACATCTGAAGCATCACTGGGCTTTGGTGATATGCCAGATGTATATAAAGAAGAATATTAGAAGAATGTGCAGGTGTTTGGGGTTTTTTAATAATTATTTCCATACTTCCCATGTTCTACACTTCTATACCTTTAGCTCCTAATGTGTGCATTTTCTTACTCACAGGACTTCAAATTTGTTATTTACACCCAGCTTCACCCCACAGCAGTTAGAAAAAAAAAAACAAAAACACATCACTAAAAAAAAACTTGTTTTACACTTTGGTGGAGGATTAATTAGTGATGATTTTTATTTATTTATTCCTTCTTGACCAGGGAAATATAAATCTATTAAAATCTGTTTTCTTTAAACAGCTCAAAACAACTAATGATATGAATAAATATTCATAATCAGTCCTTTAAAAACACCTCAATGGAGATGGTATGATTATTTTGAGTAAAACAAAAGAGTTTGCCTGATTCTGAGCATTATGAATGGATTATTCTGCAGATTTGTTTATAGATTTACTTTGAATTAATTCCAGCAGCACAATTAAAACCACTGCTGCAAGACATTTTCCATGAAAATCATGGCAATATATTGTAACTGACATCAATTAAAGCACACCACAGCTATGTTACATAGCTGTCCATTCCATGTCCATTTAAGGTACATCACATCAGAAGCATCACTGGACTTTGGTGATGCTCCAGACATAAAGAAGAATACTGGATGATGGAAGAACGTACGGGTGTTTTTTCGGGGGGGGGGGGGGTTATTTCCCGACTTCCTATGTTCTAAAGCGTCTTTAACTGATGTTCCTTATGTATGCACTTTCTTACTCGCATGGCTTCAAATTTTTTATTTTCGACCAGCTTCACCGCAGCACTAAATCAGTTTTTAAGACCTGTCAGAAAGTAATCCAATACATTTAAAGCCTATAATATCACTGGATTTTAAGAAACCCTGGGTTGACACTTTGGTGAAGTGTTAAATAGTGATCATTTTATAATTTTTTTTCTATCTTGACCAGAGAAATATAAATCTATTAAAATCTGTTTTTTCTAACTGTTCAGTAACGTAAATGTGATGCTACTGATTCACACAGTAACTCCTCTAGCTTCACAAAAAAACCTACTGTCACTGTATAAATTGTGGCTCAAACATCTCCGCAGACCAGCGTGCCACTAGACAGTAGGAAAAACAAACCCAGTTACTATCTACACACACTGAGATGACAGAGAGGAAAGACTGGAGAGGAGATATCCAGAAGAGAGGAAAGAGACAACTTCAGTCTATCTTCTCTAACTGATTTGAGGGTGAGAGAGGAAAAAAAGGGGGGATACACACAAGAAAGACAGAGGGAGAGACAGGGTGTGGAGGAGACAGCAGAGAAAGGGAAGTGGTGCCTGTGTGGCGTGAGAAAGCCCTGTGTTCTCTGTCTGGCGATAGGCTGGTGAGGCTGAGGAGGGCTCAGGGCCACAGACCAGGGGGATTTACAGGGCTTTGCTCCTTCCTCTGTGGAAGCAGTGTGTCAACCACTGCCACTACAGACCCTCCTTCCCCTGCGTGGTGCCCCCTGCGTGCACAGCTACATGATTCTGATTATAAGCTATGAAAGGATCCCCCAAACTCTACTGTAAAAGGCTGTTTCTATAGAAAAAGGATCAGAGCAGTACAAAAGCCGTTTCCATTTTCCTCCTCGGCCTAAATGCTAATCTGCTCATTTTCTCCTATACAAAGCCCTTTTCTGTAGGATCATCCCTTCTCCCCTTCGTTCTATGCCTTCATGCCATCCCACCACCTCTGCAGTCAGCTCTTCCTGGTCGTCTTGGAGAGGCTGCTGAGGCATGACAGTCAGGCGGGACGGACAAAGGGCCAGGCTTGTAGGCATCCAGAGGGGGCTCAAGGGCAGGACATGGACAGATAACCTTGTTGTGTGGCCCACGCCGCCTCAGGCAGCTGCATGGAGATGATAACTCAATCCCACCATCAGACCACTGATCAGCTCGGCCCCAGGCCATGACACCCACCGCCATGGGTCACAGCGTGTGTGGGCCAGTGGACATCGTATGGCTATGTGTTGAAATGTACTTTCACCATGTTGTCATGGCATTACTGGCACGTCAAGCCAACTCTTCCAGTCCAATTTTTTTTCTTTGCTAAAAACAGTGACACACAGTCATGTTTACAGGAAGCTAAACCAAAGGCTTTTAATGAAGAGTGCATGTGGGTTTGTGATGTTAAGTACTTTTAGCTCCTTCAGCCAGGGGTTCTTCTGTTTCATTATGAAGCTGCATTCCAAGGTATATCCTCTCAAAATTACTGTCTAGCATCAACAAAGAAAAGAAATGCATTCATGTCAGTCTATATGTATCTGTGTACAATAAGACTAGGGAGACAATTTTAATGACAACTTGACAGTGTGAGAACAGGGAGTGTCTCGTCATTTGCAAGTGTTAACGACTTAAACTTAACTGCCCATTTTCTCCCAGTGAGTCAAAGCGGGTAATACAGCATAGAGACAGAGAGGCAGTAAATTTGCATGATTGAGATGCATTCCACCCCCTGAGTGGAAGTCCTCTGGTGGACATTTTCATGTTAAAACAGGGGCTAAAATTCCTAACAGTGAATTAAGGGAAGACAATTGTTGCATAAGGTTTTTTGATGTTGAAAGGATTCCTTCATGGCAAGCAGCTCTCATGACAGAGAAAGTGCTTACATACTAGTGTTCATTCAAACATCTGTTCCCATTCGCTGGCTCAACCACAATGAATGCGGTTCACGCAAGAATCATAATTGCATACAGACGTAGGATACAGACAGGGAGTCACTGTTTTTTACAGCTACAAGAGAGCTGTGAAACTGAACAAAAGCTGTGACACAGCAATTTTTATTTTAACTCCAGCATTATGAAAACATAGCAACAACGACAGGCTGAAAATAAGTTATATGCTTGTATAGATGATCAGCTATTTGGTATTTACAAGTACTAATTTCAATGCAGTGATATTGAAGACTTTTACATTCATCAATGAATGATAAATGTGAAATTGGCACAAAACCTTCACATAGCAACTGTTCTAAAATGTCAATATGTCATTTCCACCCCATTGATCCCTCTGTAACATAAGAAATGCTGGTAAAAAAAAAGAAAAAAACTGCACTTTGCTGATGTGATACTGGTGCCCATCAGCAAAAATAATGCTGAGACAAGAAAACGTCCAGTCATATGTCTCAGTAGACACACTTGACCCATGATGAATGAACCTTTTAATTGAAAAATACACATTGTTCTCTGCATAAAAATCGAATCTCTAAAGGACGTCTGATAACCATAGCACTAAAAAAAACAACAACACAAATTCTTGAACCGTACAATGGCTTACATGTCTTCAACAGCATTTGGATTGGCATCTGTACTCTGCAGTCACTGTTCTGTAAAGTCTGTTCAGCATATGTAAAGAATCCATGCACGAACATCATGAATAGAATTTTTTCCCTCTTCACTTTATCTTTCTAGAATAATAAACCTGACAACCATCACCTATAGGGGCATTAAAAAAACAGCAGGTCTGCACAGAGGACCATCATTGGGACACACAGAGCATAAACTGCTGCCCCCAGGGCTTGTGTCAACCACTTCCTGAGACCTAAGCCTGTATGTAATTGAGGCGAAATGGCTTGGCTGAAAACGGCTGAAACCAATTGAAGCCATGCAGTGAAGGAAAGCCGAAGCAGTCCCTGGGAGAGGATGACAGGGTCACACCTGCAGACAGGGGCTTGTACAGGCAGACCGCTGATGGCTATCTGACTCTGTACTAGGGGGAGGACAGCCTCACAACGGGCAACCTGCCAAGACCCCCACTGACACTGCAGCTTATGCAGATCTATATTCACATTCAAACATGCACACACATATCTGCAAAATGAAAATCCCCGCCACAAGGTCTTCAAAACATGCATGCCCACAGGCTAAGGACATAAACATCCAATAGTTCCCCCTGGCATCGACTGCCACCTCAACCACAGCACGTCAGCGCTTCATGCAATGCATCCCTACATCCCCACTACTGTGGCAGAAGTCTGTCTTTAGCTCCTCAACATAATTACAACCCTGATGAATGGTTTGGAAATGACAGGCAATTAGACCTCCAGACAGTATGATGCAGAAGAGTACACTTTCTTCAAGCATGGGTACCCAAGGCGCAGATCAAAGATCCACAGCAGACAAAAGAACACGTTTACAGCACCCACTGCTCTCACAGCAAGTGAATTCATGATCATCGTAAACAAAACAGGTGGCACTTAACTGGAAGAAAAGAAGAGTTTGGCCACATTTGCAAGAAGTCTAGGCTTTTCAGTAGAGATGCTACAAATAGGATGACTAGAATAATATACTATACATTAAATTGCTGCTATATTCAGATTAATTTTACAAATAGCAAAGCTCCATGTTTGCTACACGCACTGCCTGTACCATTATCCTCTCATTTACAGGATGTGGGACATTCACGTACTGAGACATAACCACAGCCAGCAGCCATCAGAGCCAGAGAAGAAGAAAACAAGAACAGAAAAAAGGGTGAGAGGAAATAAAAAGAGAATGGCTTCGCTCCGTGAAATCTGCAAGAACACTCTTTGGAAACCAAGTCTGCAGTTGGTAATTAACTTGAACTGGAGATAATGATGTAATTATAGTACAACGCATCGCTCTTATTCCCATCAACGTTAACACACAGGACTAGACTGTGGTCAGGGGGCATGTTGGTGCGAAAGTAAAGAAAGCTGGAATTTTCTTTGAATTATCAGACTTTTATAAACTGACTTCAAAACAGAGACTTGTAGAATGTTTTTGGAAACTTTGAAGCTGATATAAAGATTCCAGTGAATGAGCATTTAGTTCTCAAAATACAAAACAGACTGCTATCTCTATTCCAAGCGGATAGAGATTTTGTGCCCCCACTTAGATGGATCAGTGTTTGGCTGCCTTTTATTTTCTATTTTCCTAACAGGTCAGATGAGTGCAGTGGTGTTTACAGCATGCTGGTCGGACAGTCTCTTAAGATGCTTTCCAGTGGGGGTAGAAAGCAGACTGATGACCTGCAAACAGTTTTACCCCGTGAATGGAAAAGCCGAGATAAAAAGAAAAAGAGTTTTCCATTCCATCTGAATCAAAGCAGGATTTTAAATAACCTTGACTCCTCCAAACTCTCCTGTCTCCATCTCCGCTGGCTCAGGCCCATTCACTCTGGAGCTTTATCTCCAACCCTCCATTCCACTACTTTCATTTAATGGATGGATCAACTAAACAACTGTGGATAAAATCACAGTCTGACTGGCTTTCATTGTGATACTTAAAAGGCGCCTTGGCTTCAACTAAGCTTGTTAGACTGCAATTACATTGCGCTGCACAGAGAAGCGCCACATTAATTGCAGTAACAAATATTTATTAGGATAAATGTGCCTTAACTAAAGGTAAAGCAGCAGGCAATGAGGAGTCCATGGGAAGCGGGTAATTGAGCAGAACATATCTTGATGTTCGGCTACAACACCGCACTCCATCACTTCATGCAGAAGATGAATCACACCATTGTCTGTGTCACTAAATTGCATAAGTGCAATGGATAATTCACTCAGTTCAGTTGCTTAGTAGAAAAGGGCAGAAACTGAATGGTTTTTGTGGTGGAAATCTGAAAAAAAAAAATATATATATATCAGTCAAAAGTTGGTTTAAATATCGTTTATCGAGTTTTTGCAGAAAGTTCAGTCCAGTAGAGTCGAAACAGTCTACAGAGAATTGACGAAGAAGAACTTCACAAGGGTCATTGTACAAAAGGTCTTCATTAATCAGCTTAATACTCATAAAACTCAGACAAAAAGTTGGATGTTTTCCACAACTAAAGACCGTATATATTTCATTACAGATGTCCGTGGGTGAAGGAGGATGTACTCCATGATATATGTTACCTACTGTGTCTGCTAACCTTTTTCTTTTTAGAAACAAAATGGTTACACACTCATCTTTAATATTAAATTATCCAAATTCAACATATATTCAGATACAGACACAGTTCAGACTGAGGTGAAGTATCATAAACTGTAACTTAAAACATTACACTGCTCACCAAGTACATTTTATTGCTCCTTCACAAACATTGGTGAATAAGGTTTGTCCTTGGTTCAGATATAGCTCTAGAGTCTCTTATTAACTGATACGGTCTATACTGGTCCTTTTCCACTGCTCGTTTTCGTAACGGCTCTACTCGGCATGGTTCGACTCTACCCCAATATGGTCCTTTTCCACTGGGGGTTGGACTTGGGACCCTTTACGATTTTTCGTACCTGTTTCAGAGGTGGGTCTAGCCGTGCTGAGCCGGCACTAAAACGTCACATGAACAGTGATGTCCACTGATTGGTCAGAGGAAATATTGTCATACACAGGATGAAGCTCGGGGATCTGAAATAATCACCCGCCAGACAGACCTGCCATCTGTCAGCAGCAGTACCACACCCAGTGCCTCCATCGTTGTTGTTTACTTTACTGACCGCAGCGTGATACTTTATTAGTCGCCTGAAAACAACAGCACGGCTGTGTCGACTCCGCCTACTCCACCCACTGGTCCTGACTAGTAACGGCTGGCAGTGGAAACACAACCGGGCCGGTCCGACAAGTGGGTGGAGGCGTGTCGAGCCGAAGCGTGCCAAGTAGAGCCGTGTGGGGTTTGCAGTGGAAAAACGCCATATAACACATGCACTTACAGAAATTAAAAAGTTTCCTTCACATCCTCATACGCGTAGGTCAAATTTCCTTCACATTTACAAAAAATACTGTGCATGTTTCATTATTGCCGTTATTTAGACGTTAATACTGATAATTATCTATGGTTTAACCCAGAAGTGTCACACTCATTTTAGTTCAGGGGCCACATTCAGCCAAATTTGATCTGAAGTGGGCCGGACCAGTAAAATAATAACATTATAATATATAACTTAACATAAACTCCAAAATTTTCTCTATGTTTTAGAGTGGAAAAAAGTAAAATTATGTTATGAAAATGTTTACATCTGCAAACTATGCTTTAAAACAATGTGAATAATATGGACAAACTGAAAAAATAAGTGTAATTTTAACAATATTCTGCTTCAGTTTATCATCTACACAGGTACATTATAACTTATAGATCACAGTGGATCTACAAATACACAAAACATCCAATAACATAATAATAATGTTAAAATTGCACTTTTCTTAAAACACTTCAGGTTGTTTATATTTCCTCAGATTATTCACATGTTTTGCAAAATTATACTTTGTTTTGGTGTAAATACATGAGAATGTTTACAGAGTTGTGAGTATTTATTGGATTTTATGACAGTACTTTACCAAATTGACCCACTTGAAATTGAATTGGTCTGTATGTGGCCCCTGGACTAAAATGATTGTTAATATCTTAGTTTAATTTTTGGATTTCACAAAGTCATCACAAGGGCCGGACTGGACCCTTTGGTGGGCCGGATTTGGCCCCCGAGCCGCATGTTTGGCACCCCTGGTTTAACCATTTATTTCAGATAAATATATTGCACAGGTTGAAGCCATTTTATTATTTATGCTCTGAATCAGAAACTGTTTGACTAAATCCTGTCAAAGCTTAGGTTTTGGTATTTTTAAAAGGGAACACAGAATGCAGAGCAGCGGGGAGATTTGACCTGTTTGTGTAGGATGGGAATCCGACTAATTTTGACTTTCTCCATCTCAACACCCACTGTTAATATTTTATGTAGCGCAGCATGATACGACAATGTATTACACTCAGCTATTTCTCACATATCTAATCCCTAATCCTATGTGTTAATACCGAATAGTGTTTTCATCTACAATAAAGCCCCTTAGTGCTGGGTGTCAACTGCCTGTTTCTGCGTGCCAGACTATTGTGAGAATACTTGTAGCATGACAGATGTAAGGTGTGGCCCATGCAGACAGTAAAATCACCATTAGCGCCTGCATATAAACAGAAGAAAGGCTTTTACCAGGGAGAGTTTATAGACAGAAGGACAGACTGGAGAGGCTGACAGATGTGAGTGGCTGAGACAAGACTCTTAGGGACTGCACAAATCCCGCAAGAGTCCAGACAAGAGCAGACACATCCCTGAACATTCAGACTAAACACGGCTGCATAATTAGAGATATAATTCAGCAGAGCCGCCATTTGCACACACTGTGAGCCTGCGTCCTTTGCAGAAGGGCATAACCTATCCATTTATTTAGCCCTAAATGACAGGGTTGGAACATTTTGCTGTTGTCTGTTGAGTCATTCTGATGTCGTGAAAATGATGTCTTATCTGACAAAGCACTGCAAACTGCTCCAACCTACTGCCAACACTAAATTTAAAACATATCTATTATTTATTAGCATATTCAACTCTATTTTTTTTACTTTTTATTTGAATTTTTTATTCACTTTTACAGTAATTAGGATTGTGCAATTCATCGAATTTTGATCATGATTTCGATTTTGTCGTCCAATGAGCTCAAAACTCATAATCGAGTTGAAACGATTTATTTTCCGTTTTTCTTTATACAGTTTATGAGAGCTGTGCATGCGCAATACATTCCATTCCATAACAGCTGTAAAGTACATATTTGTAGCCAAAATGTATTTTCAATTTGAATGTTTTGCATAAAGAATCAATAACAAAGAGTTTCTTGAGAGAGAAATGCTGAATAAATCCATTGTGAAACTCAAAATTAATCATTTGAATAATCGTGTTTTCAGTATTGACCAAAATAATCATGATATTGATTTTTTTCCATAATCAAGCAGCCCAAACAGTAATAGTAGCGAAAGAAAAGCAAACAAACAAACAAAGCACAAAATAACAAGGGGGATGTTGTTTCTCATGCGCTCATCTTCTTTTCCACATCAGAACTGGAAACAAGAATTAGTGTCCTTGAATATTGTCTACTTCTCCCATCTTTGATTAAAAGTTCCCATCTTAATCTTCAGAAGAAACCTTCATTTTTCCACGGTATATATTTCCTCTATTACGTGCAACCGTTGCTGGGGTTCACTTTTTAACCAGTTCCTTGTGACAACCTTATTGCAGGCTAGAATTAGTATTTTAAAGAGGTAATCATCTTCTCTTTGAATTCCATCATCTGGTATCAGGCCCAGGTAGATAGTCTGTGGGTCCACAGGAATTTTATAGTTTCAAATTTCCTCCATTGTCTGAACAACACTGTTCCAAAACATTTTCATTTTTACACGACAAAAAGAAACGTGAATGATTGGCATTCGTGTGGCCACATCTCCTCAGGCATTGTTGTTGTCTTCCTAATTGTTTGCTTTTTATATTTGGTGGAATGAAACAAAAACGAATGAGGTTTTTCCAGCCAAATTCTCTCCGGCCTCTAGAGCTGGCGGATGTTTGCTGTGTTTTATACATACAACGCCACACTTTCAGTCAGAGTAATGTTCAGTTTTGATTCCCATTTTGATTTAACATAAATATTCAACTCTATTTTATCATTTATTATTGTATGTATAGTTATGCTGTACATATAGATTATAGAAAACTCACTGGCGTATTTTAATTTATGTCTATTCTAGGTCTGCTCCCATCCTACCACTTATAATCTCCGTCCAGTGGATTTTTTTCTCTTTGTTTGTTCCCAAAGTCCGAACTAAGCAGGGAAAAAGGCATTCAGATATGCGGCGCCATTTACTTGGAATGAATTATAAAAAGAACTGAAACTTAAAGATCTGGTTTCACTGGACACCTTCAAGAGGATGTTGTTTGACTTAGAGGCAGAGACATCTGGCCGCAGATGTTTTGTCCAGTGCACTTTAGCTCAGTCTGTGGGCACTTTAAAAACATTGAATTTAGAAGGTTTTTACTGGATTTTGTGTTTTATGTAAACTTGTTTTGTTTTTATGTATGAAAGTTTGATATCTGTCTGTAACCATTTTAATGTACTGCTGCCTGTCTTGGCCAGGACACTCTTGGAAAAGAGATTTTTAATCTCAATGAGGTTTTCCTGATTATTCATTCATTCATTCATTCATTCATTCATCCATCTTCTATACCCGCTTTATCCTCACTAGGGTCATGGGGGTCACATGGAGCCTATCCAAGCTACTTAAGGGTGAAGGCGGGGTACACCCTGGACAAGTTGCCAGTTGTTGTCCTGATTAAATAAAGGGAATAAATAAATGAATAAATGGGGAATTACCTTTATCCTACTTTATTCCAACTTCAGCTGTTGTTGAATTTTGACTAACACATGCAGTTAAAAGTGATATTCAGCGTTTGTAAATGGAGGTGGTTTAATAATTGATTAAAAAATGTGAGAACTGGAAAAAAAAAAGTTTATGGGTACAAGAGATGAGGACATATTTAATGAGATAATTTCATGAATGCACACTTACAGATATCTGGTGATTCGTCTGAGCCATCTGGACAGTCCTTCTCTCCGTCGCAGTGCCAGCCTTTGGAGATACAGGTCACCTGGTCTTTACATACAAACTGCTTAGAGCTGCAAGTTTTGGGCTGGTCTTCAGTTTTGGGAGATAAAAAAAAAAAAAAAAAAAAAAAAAAAAAGCAGGAGAGTGTTAATGGATCACCATGAAAAGCAACTGGACCTGAAAATGTGCCTGAATCAGAAATACTTTCCAAAAAGAAATGCAAGCCCTAAAAAGTGAATCCGTTTTATCCGCCATGGTGTTATAATGTTAACACTTCTAAAACACTTTCAAAGGCTGTTCTCTACCATCAAAAAACTATGTAGGAAATTTCCAGCTCCAAGCAACTTAGATCTTAACTCAGCGGGGTAAAGCAACATGCAAGGGTCAAACTAAGTTTACAATGATGTTTTTGTATCAAAAGACCCACAGGCACACTCTATTCAGAAAAAAAAAAAAAAAAACCTCCCCTACAAGTTTATACCCAACAGTGGTGCCTTTTAGGTCCGGATTTGTTTGTTGTTTCCACCCTTCTTATGGACATCTCATTTCTTTCTGGGTTTTTTTTTTTTTTTTTTTTTATTACTCTTAAGGTGATTTTTAACTTTTACCACAGAGGCTCTTTCATGTGTCACGGCACAGACATAACTGGGCATTCAATCACTGTTTGACCCATGGGAAACTGCAGAGTTCGGTAGTTCTGGGCAGTAAGTCAGCACAGATTGTTGAGGTGTACCACAGGGTAGCAGCACCACAGCAACACTCATGAGCCCATCAGCAGTCTGAGTCTGCTGACGTGCTTTAACTCAGCCCCCCCGCAGAAAGGTCACCGCGATGTCCATCTGCATATTACTCACATGCAAGTTATTTTTGTTGGACTAGCCCTTAAAATTCAACAGATTTATTCCGTAAAGATCTGGAACTATTTTTGTGGCAACTTCCAAATGTTTTTTTTCTCTACATTGAACCATTCTTCAATGATTTATCACCATTTATTAGAACATTATCTTCAGAATTTTGCATTTTTCAGTGAAAATCAGGAATTTTACTACATTTAATTTACTGATCATCTAGATGTGCATAAAAGCGCAGAGTAAATTCAAAGGTTATTATATCAGCCAGAAAACCAGAGGAAAGGTGACTTTTTCAGCAAAATACATCACAAGCTGAACATGAAATTAAATGTCTACAACCACTGTCATTTCTCAAACTACAT
>JAQQZY010000027.1:20658507-20675046 GCA_030068375.1 Ostorhinchus rueppellii | reverse complement strand
TGCCATTTCTAAAAACAATGGATTAGTTAAAAGTCAGGTTATAAGCTGCTGTTTCTACAAAATGGATAAGCGACAAGGCTTTTGTCAGGCACTGTAGATTAAATAGTGTCAGTTTGATAATGACAGTAAAGTTGGTTTATTTATGCATTTAGAAACCATAATGTCTTTGCAGAACTGAACTGAAATCAGACATTGCAGATTTTCCCCAGATATTGCAGGTCTAATCTACATAAAATAAAAATAGCCTAACTTTCAAACATGTAGTGCACGTAAAACTGAGAAGAGGCTGCAACATCAGTGTAAGTAAGTATTAGCCTGTAATGTTGATGTTAGAAATGTTACACACACTGAAAACAAACCATAATGGCCATTTCAGGCAGGAGGTTGTTGTTACTGTACTATTGTGCGGCAATGCTGCAGGAAGGACAGCACCAAAGGTCTCATTGTGATTCTCTGCAGGGACTGAGCCCTCTCTCACCCTGGATGCTTTGCCTCCCTATGTACTTGGCAGGCAGAGAGGTGTTTGGGTGGGGGGACGGGGGGTGGGGGGGGATGCACCGCAATGGGGCTGGGATGTGACTGAAATCACAAGAGAGCATGAAGCTAGTGTAATATTGCAATCACGTTCCCTTTGACTGGAAGACTAAGGGGTTTAGACCCTGGCCTTGTTTCATGTGACAGTGAAGTGTATGTATAAGTCAAACGCCAAGACTGTTGAGTGTCATGTTTTGGTAAATACAATTAGGAGTGAAAGGGTTGAAGAGATCAGATCACAGAATTCCCATTATACTAACAACACCTTGATATTTGAGGAGATTAGAAGAGAGGCGGATTTTTAAAATGCAGCGCTATCGTCTGCTTCTTCGCGGCAGACAATAGTAATAAAATGTCTCAGAAATGATAAGGGGAATGATGTTTACAGACAGCTGTTATACTCTGAAACACACGGTCCATATCAAAGATTCTGAGGTTCAGGGAGGATAGGTAAATGTGAGATGTGCGCAAGTGGAAGACAGCTGTAAAAGAATTGATAGAGACCCGTATACTGAATCCATATAAACAACATGCACACACCCAATCCCTTGGTGAGGGAATGAGAAGGAGACTAGAGCCATAGCCAACTTGTTAGTTTTGCTTCCTTTCAGCTTACTAGTCTGGTGGTCCATTTGGTGTGGTGGGAAATACACTTGATTCGTCTGTGCTTATATGTTGCCATTTAATCTGCCTAAACAACTAACACCCAGCCAAACAGCCACAGCGACATGAGTGAAAGCTTTGAAACCATCTGACAGGATGCTGCTATGTAAAGGCATCCCCTCAGCATCTATGGTCCCCGTGTAAAGCAGCTGGGTCGAGCCAGTCGCTCCCTATGAGTGGGCATAAAACTGGAAATAAAACATTGTGGGTTCTAATTTTATCATCACTTTACACACCAGCAAGAAATGACCGCAGAGGGGAGAACCTCTGAGCCTAATTGGAGGTTGTGGCTGAGGAGGGGTTAGAGGCTGGGGGAAAGACTGGCAGCCTTCCCCCCTTAGCAGTCCTCTTTCAAAGCCCGCTGAAATATCTCAAACAGAGATGTGAATTGTTAATTCAGCCTGCAAAGTCGCTTTTTTCCAAAGTAACTGCCAAAATGTTGACAGTTTTGGAGGGTCCAAATCAGGCTGAGATGTTAAACCTTTTGAGTTCACTTTACCTACAAAAGGGAATGAAGAAGGCCTTTATTTAGTCTCCTGGGATAGGCCCAACAGCAAACACCAATCCCAGTGAATCAAGGTGCATACTCTACTTACAGGAAGTCCTGTAAGCCTAGTGTAGTCGTCTCCAACAGAGTTCCCTCTTAATAATGTCATTCCAGCTAAAGCCTTTCCTGCCACAGCTGAATGGGAACTTGATCACACTGTTGTGACTAAACGACACTAAATCCTGCAGCATTAAAATCTTCTATTTACAAAACAGCTACATTATTATAGTTTTAGATGTTAGTGGTTATTGTGTATCTTTAAGTTAGATGAGTATGACACACTTAAGTTATTAAACAGCAAACATGAGAAAAAAAAAAAAAAAAAAAAGGTTTAGCGTGCCTGTAATTCAAGAGGAAAATCTCAGCTCTCAACCTGAAAAAAGAGGTTCCACAGACAGTTTTAAATCTCTCGCCATTCCTTTGTAAGGACAACTTTGGCTGCTCTTCAGGAAACAGTTTCTATTTCTAAACAAAAATTACACCATGTCGGAACATGTTTATTTAGCTGGTTTAAAAAAAAAACAAAAAAAAACAAAAACACACATACACAGTGGACATGCCTTCTACAAACACAAAAATGTCTGTCAGATGTAGTTACATTATGCCATACTGTCATTTTACATGTCTTCATTACATAGAGGGGGTGTCAAGAGTGAGTTCTGAGAAAATCAGTGGGATAAGTGAGCTGAGCAGTGACTGCAGGCCAGCACTCTGTCGAAATGATGATTATTTATCCATCAGACAAGAGACAAGGAATTAGTGTTTCTACTTTACTAAACTTTTATTTCTCTACAGTCTCCCTCTATTCCATCACATCTCAATGACTTCTGGGCTCAAAGACACAAAATTTACTCTAAGATATGACCGTGTCTCAGTACCTAAACAGCCTTAAAGCTTCAACTTTTAGTGCTGTCATTGACAGACTGACCTGTTCTATCACTAGCTGACGTAAACACTTCGCTATAAATCTTACTTCCTGGTATGTGGATGCAAGCCTCCAGTTGGCATACGTGGTTTGGCTTTGAGCATAATGTTTGCTGTATGGGGCACACACTGTATTTCCTTATTCTAGGACACTGGAGCTTTACACTACATAAACAGCACAGCTTGGCCCGGCCCTGGCAAAAAGTATTAAGCACGAGTGAATGAGCAAATGCATAAATATACGGGGACCGGGTCCTGAAGGTCTAATTGAAATAAGGTACTTTCAAGGCCATGCTTTCATTTACAAAAAGAAATGAAAGGTGCTCCTTTATTTCCACAAACTCAGACTTGAAGGAATAATGTCAAAGGCTAAAAGTAACCGTGCAACGGTAAAGGATGGAGTAAAAGTGTGTTGTGGCACTAATTCAGCAGCCAAAGTGATGGAGGCTTCCAGACACCATCACCAGCTGGGACACAACACTGACCCACTTTTCCTCCGATCTGTCTCTCTCAATACGGCCATCGTTGCTCCACAAATCAACTCCAGATCCATCCAGCACATTCCAGCTCCTTTCTAATTGATTTCATGTGTGCAGCATTGCCTCAAAAAGACAATCCTTTACAGATGAGCAACTAGATTATGAAAAGAGAAAAAGACTTGTTGCTTGTGGGTTTTTGCTCTGATAATGTCAAAGATTACAAAACCCTCTCTGCTCTGTTTAACCTGTTCGTATGGTAAGTTTATGAACTCGTACAAGCTGTGATGGTTGGATTCCACAGAGCAAAGTGGTACAGTATAGGAAATATATTTCTATTTGACTAACATGCCCTTGCACTGCCTTGATCCCAGCATCCAAACAACCAAATCCCCTTGTGAATAATTTCTTGGGCGAGCAATGGAGCATGGATTCTATTCAATGCTGTTAAAAGATAAATGCACAAATGGGAATCTGAAATGGCTTGAATGAATGAATGAATGAATGAATGAATGAATGAATGATGGGACTCTTGATGGTCCTGCTGTGTATAATGTCACTGACAGGAGAAAGTGGGAATAAGACCAGAACTGTTTCTCATCACCCATCACTTCTCCCCTTCGAGGTTCTGTAAAACACAGGTCTTCCTGAGTGTTTCCGAGAGTGAAAAAAAAAGAAAAAGAAAAAAAAAAAATACAGTGCGTAATTAGAACCCTGAGGTCAAGTTCGAAGTGATGTCTCTGCACTTAGTTTAGCAGGATTTCAAAGCAAGAATCCATGCATTGTAAGTAACAATTAAACCTAAACAAGGGCCGCAGGGAAGAGAATGAGGGCAAAGGCAAGTTGTTATTCTGAAATGTTTGTGGTGCATTAAGTATTCAGAAAGAAGAGTGACTTTTGAACCACAGTCAAGAAAGTTATGATATTAAGTGTGCAACATTATTCCATAAAATATTTAAAAGTAAAGAGCACTCCCACATGGGAGTGAGAGTATGATCGATCCTACTTAGGTCACTGCTGTATCCTTTCAACAAACTTCTGTGGCTACACTGTGCAGCCCCTTCTAGTGGAAACAGCCACTTAGCTTTGTCCAAGCCAAGCCAGAGCACTGGGCACTTTACCCAGAACACAGTGCACATACAATGTCCATAGGCTATTCAAGATTTAATCCTCATTAGCCCATTTTTAAAGAGGTTGAACATGCACAAACAGCAGAAGGCTGAGTTCGAGTCAGTGGCGACTCTTCTGCCTCAGAGCCTTGTTTTTGTGTCATTGCACAATAAAAGGGTGCAGCATTGACCTCTGGGGTAACCTGATGAGGCTCTGCAGGACGTCACAGGGCAGAGCCGTAAAGGGAACGCAGTAAAAGAAATACACTGAGTGAGTGAGATTGATGGACATAAAGATGAATGTAAATAGGCTTGTGGTGCCGCCAAGGAGAGTTCTTTTACACCCACTTTGTAGTCTTAGCATAGCACAACTCTGCGCACCCACGGAGAAAAAGCCAACCCAGATTCAGCTGTTATGAAAACAGAAAATGTAAGTCAGAAAATGAAGGCTGGACCACATAAATTACTGCATTCACAACAGCGGAGTTGACCGTAAATCCTATTCACTACTGTCCTCTGAAGTTACTAGGGAAAAAAAACACATCCAAGGCTATAAGAAAAAAAGTATGATTACAGTCTCTTTAATAAAAAAACTAAGGGTGATGATTCATTGATTTAATGTGGGTTGATCTCTATGGATCCATCATTAGATTCACTAAAATAGGCAGGAGGTAGGAATGTGCCTGGCTCCACAGTTGCCAAGAATGACTCATAAACAAAGCACAAATGAGTTGTCATCTACTTCACATTTTAACAGATGACCTCTTTGTTCACCAGTGAGATCCACAGCATGATACATTAAAGGACTTAACACAACATGTCCAATGTTATTCATGTTTTTCAGGCCTGAAAATGCACAACAATAGCAGCATTAACATCTAAAATCCACTGACAGGCAGCTTTGTGTTATAATCTAAGATACAAAATATTTGATCAAAAACAGGTGATTTAACGAGTGAAGCTGTGAAATACTGGAAAACACAATTTAACCATAAATGACACACTTTAATCCTGAAAGTTGAGGATCACTGTAGAGTAGCAACTGGTTGCAGATCACACATGGTTGAGCTCTAAGATTATAACGGAATCAGACAAGGAACCACAAACTCAGTGGTTACAAAAAGCTATTAATAGTAGTGCTCAAACTTTGCTTTGTGGAAACCATGGGCTTAAGACTGCTTACATCTAACCAGTAAACTAATTGCACTAAGGTTTGCTTCTGTGTCTTGACAAACTAAGAAAATACACTTTGTGAGATGGAAAAAACAAAGGGCAAGTATGTTTTTCACACTTTGAAAACTTTTATGCTGGTTTGGTAACGTTTACCGATTATTGCTTAATATAATGAAGCCATATCATTAATTTAATAGGTATTCAGTCCTAAAACGGGGTTCTCCCCAGGCGACGGAACAACGGCGCTGTGCCAGTATACTGCTAGCTCAGTGCTACTATACTCATTTTCAAATTTAGGGCGTTTTTTTTCCTATTTTCCCTTGATAATTTTGCTAAAATCTACCAAAATCCATTAGATTTGGAGGCATGCACTCAATTTTCCAGCACCATGTTGTTTTTCCTTTGAATTCTTGCGGAGTTGTGTCTTTAGTGCGAGACTTTCTTCCGGGGAGGGGAGGGTCGCACCAGAATACTATTAATTTCTGGGGAGAACCCTGTGAAAGAAAATGCTGCACCAAACAAAAATAGTGAAAATGGAGAGGACACAAAGTCAAATGTCAGAGGATAACTTATTACAAGAGAACACATGGATGTCTCCAGTGGTTGTTACAGCGATACAGCCAATGCTTGACATGCAACTAAACCTTCAATTTTAGGACATAGTCGAAGTATAGAAAATTACATGTTCTCAAAAGTTATTTTGACTGTTCCTATGAAGAGTGCATCTAACAAACACCTGTTTCTGCTTGGACCACTCATCTATCTATATAGTGCTACCATCCACGCAATCAAGCTGTTAACAGGTTTACAGACACTGTTGTATTCGTATGTTTGTAATATCTGAATTTGGGAAAAAAAAAAAAAAGTTTCTATAGATTTGTCTTTTGCAAAAAAACAACAAATTATGAGGTGAACTGATTAAGGACTAACTGGTTTGGCTAAAAGGACATTTAGCAAACTATCCACATTTTGTACTGGTCGTGGTCAATTACTGATGTGTCTTCTATCCTGGAAACACTGGGAAAATAAGGACACACAAGATAAAAGTAGCCCCATTTTGACTTTTTACAGTTACTTTGATGGTCAGTTCTGCATTTATTAATGAATTACTTCAACACTTAGAAGTTCAGTCTAAATGAGGGATACTTCATTCCAGAACAGCATAAAGTGTCAAACCATTTTGGGCAGATGGGCAGCGATGAGATCATCAGTTAATTGACTACCAGCTTTTCACAGTTTCAAATTATCTTTGCGGTACCAGCCTTTAAAAACCCCCCTTTTGGCCAATCTCTAAGTGTAGGCACAGAACCTAAAAACAAAACCTAATGACATTCCCTCCAAAGTTCTTAGAATACCACTGATAGTCACTGAGGTCAAAAAGCCCTGGATCCCTTTGACTTTGAGCTTCTCTTCAAAAATACGAGGTCATTAGTTTTTTTTCCCTCCCAATAGTCATTCCAGTCTTGTATATTATATTTGAAACCTCTGCTACGTGTCCTGGTAGGCCCCCTTTACATTTGTCTGTGGTTATGATAAATAGGTTACACTATAGAATTATTATCGAATGACTTTAATAAGCTATTCTTTTATCAAGTCAGTATGCTAGTGATTAGCATTAGCTTACCCATGAGCCCTTGCATTCTCACAGTTCTTCCCACTTTGTCCAAATATGATCACTTCAGGCTCCAAAAAGCCAACAGGGAGACAACCAAGTGGGCTCTATGCACAGCCCCACTACTTCCTGAACTTAAAGCAGCTCTTCTATTTCCTGTCTTTCATTATTGGACACACTGATTACTCCAGGTGTGGCTACTACTTCTTGTTGTGACTACTGATTAATTAGCCACACCTGGATCAGCAGTGTGTCCAATAGTGAAAGATAGGAAATAAAGGAGCCACCTGAAGCTCAGGAAGTAGTGGGGCAGTGCATAGAGCCCATTGAAATCCACTGGCTTCAAAACGCAGTTTATGAACCAACAGCAGGGTTCTCCCCAGACAATGGAACAACGGCGCTGCGCCAGGGTACTGCTAGCCCAGCGCTGCTATACTCATTTTCAATTTTTTTCAATTTTCCCCTAATAATTTTGCTAAAATCTACCGAAATCCATCAGGTTTGCAGGGGCGCGTTCCATTTTCTAGTGCCATGTTGTTTTTGCTTTGAAATCTCACGGAATAGCGTATATCACAAGGTTTTAGAGCGAGACCCCCCCCACCCCACCACCGCCGCCAGGGTACTATAAATTTCTGAGGAGAACCCTGAACAGGTTGTTATATATGTATATTTGTACTCCATAGGTGAAAATTAGTAATAGCAGTAAAGTGTCAGAGCAATACATCCATTTTATACTCTGTACCCAAAATGCATCACGCCTAACAAATATACACAAACAAATCTATTAGAACTGTAAGTAAGTTGGTGATGAACCTGATATTACTCATCATAACACTATGATCCTAGTCCTCAACTCACAAATGTGAAAAAATACAAACTCTATATGTGATATATTTCTGACACCTGCTCTTACTCTGATCAAAGTAAACATTTCTGCAACCTGTGAAACCGGACTGTTATCTCCATTTATCAGATCCTCTCCTCTGACCAGGTGCAAGAGCCACCAAAAAGGCCCTGGGGCCAAATCGATACTTCTAACAAGCACATCGCCAGCAACAACATACAGTACAAGAGGGCAGGAGTCTTTAGAAACTGACAAGCAGGGTGGTCAGTCTGCAGCATCAGGAGGAGCTCTCCATTACAGATGTCCAAGTAAAACACAAACCACAAAGCCAATATTCTCACAGCTGTGCCAGGTGTCAGGCAAACGTTGCAACCCTCTGCAAAATTTGAACAACTCTGTGTACTGTCTTTATGAAGTTCATGGAAAAACACATCTTTATCTACTGACTCAAACTACAGAGGGGTTTTGCAGCTTTCATTGTCACGTGACATGTTCAGAAACACATCTGACAAAAAAAAAAAAATCACCATATTAGACATAGTATTTGGGGGGTCTAGCATGTAGGATGTAGAGGTCCGGATTTTATCACAAGGAAAAGCTGGAGGCGCTGCATTAATACACGCCTACATTCATTTTCTTTAAGAAGCCAGCACGTTTCTTTTTCAGGACTTAGGAGCTAAACAGGGTAAACAGTGATGTAGCTAGTAGAAAACACCAATTACAGTTCACCCCTGCTATTCACAATCAACAAACCCTCTTTCATCTATGGTCTCACGCCTTCAGTGTGTGGGGACCGACACTGAAAACATTTATGTTAATCTGGTTTTACCTTCTCGTCACAGTTGATTGCAATGCAGTGAAGGAAGTGGGAGGATAAAAAGAGGATCTTTTCTCCAACTAAGGTCAAAAATCCCACTGTCTGCTATTACCATTTCAAAAATGTTTTCAGTATGTCCAGACTGAAATGCAAAGCACATGTACATAAGCTTTACATAAAATGTCACTCAGAGGCCAAAGACTGTATATATAAACAGGATACTCTGGCTTTAACTCACTCCAAATGTTGTGTGCCATGTCATTAGACGTTTCTTTCATGTGAGAAAACTATGAATGGTTTTGGGGATTATCTGTGTCACTCGATAAGTGTGCAATACAACACACAGCCTCAGGTGTACCCAGTTACAATAACCACTCCCCAGTGACCTCCACTTGGAAAGAGCTGAGGAGAGCGATCCAAGTTCTATTATCTGTTGAATTTGTATGAAGGATGCTACATTTTTTCCAGCAGATGCTCCCAGTGACAGCTCTGAAGAAAAGCTATAGCCAGGTCCCATTAAAAGGGTCAAACAAATAGAGTGTAGACTCCACGGGAATTTAAACTCTTTAGCCTCTGACCCACATTTACTCTACTCATCAGGTGGACTCCTCCGCTCCTAAAGGTTGTCAACACTTTATATACGAGCCTTGTTGTTGGCTGATGGTACGATAATAACAACATCTGATAATAATAAGAATATGGATAGTTTGATGCAGTTACACGTACAGGAAATTATTTTTCTTTAGGGGAGAAACGGCTAAATACCCCTGCAGCTCTGTGATATCGGCCAATATCAAAAGACTAAATGCAAATATAGATGAGCTGACCAGTATCACATCACTGTGGAAAAAAGGGGTATCATCCAAGCTTGTGTGTCAAACCCAGGTGTCTAAATCCTAAATGGGTTCAAGAGGCTACAATTCAGTTCTGTCTGTGTTGCTATGGTGATACCACAAGACGGTTGCAGAGATATACACATGCTATACATCTACATGACTGGAAGAATGTCAGCTAAAAGGTTTTTTCGGAAAATAGAACACAACTCAGCAACAAGCGTTTAAATGACTAAATATCAAAAACAAGCTAACAGTCCAAGACCAGCATGTCAAGAATAATTTCATAAAATGATAAACTCTGCACCACTAAGCAGGTCAAACCTTGCAAATATTATTTCTCTACTGCTAAAAGTCACTGAACGAGGCAAAGAAGAGCAAAACTAAAGGTCAACAGGTTAACCTCCCTACCTGTCCAATAACCTGCCAACACTTATGATGACAGAGTTGACTTTTGGAGCCCAAAATAGAGTCCAGACAAGATTGGATACTTCAAGCAAATAGAAGCAGACACTGACAGGTGAATAATAATGTTTGCCTGAATAGCATCAAAAAACTGTGGAGCCATGCAGCTTTAAACTACCGGCTATTTTGTCTCCCAATGAATGAATCATCTGTTCTATAAAATAGCAGAAAACCGTGACCTCAAATGAGAACATCAACTATTCATCCAGACCCCAAATATGACTTTAAAGAGAAAGAAGGGCTGCAAATCACATCTGAGAAAATAGATCTACCATAGGTTTAGCCTTTTTGCTTAAATACGACCAATGGATTTTCTTTCCTCCAGAAAGAGCTGCAACAATTTAGTTGTTGACTTCAATCAGTTGTCAAATACAAAATGAATCAACTACTATTTGAATAGTCTAGAAGTATGAATTTGTTCTTAAAATGCAAAAATACTCCAAATACTCAGACTACAGCTTCATAAATATGAATATTTTCTGTTTTCTTTTCACCCTCTTTGACATCATTCTGAATAAATCTGAGTTTTTGGCTCAAACCACACATTTAAGAACAATCCTGTGGGCTTTGGGAAACACTTGTCATTTTATGACATTTTATGTAACAAAAAATTATTGAGAAAACAGTCAACAATGAAAAAATACATTAGCTCCAGGGTTTGCTCCATTTCATTTAAACTAAGACTACTACCTGCATGAATATTAGGGATGGACTACAATTCTGTGAAAAATATACGGACAATGTTAGTGTTTTTGGGGGGGGGTTTTTGTTATTTATTCATCCATTTAGGCATTTTGAATAAATTCTCATTATCGAATGAACACTTTCACTGTCTTCAAATGAGCACAAATGTGCAATTTTATAAAAAATAAAATAAAATAAAAACATCCACTAAAACACATCAGACAACCACTGGTCACCAGCACTGGTAAATATCTACTTCACTGCTAAACTGAAGGCAGTGAATAAAACCAATATTGATCATCAATGTTTGGCTGATATACTGGTGCAACCCTGATGAAAAAGAAAATTATTGTTAAATTATTTTCTACTGATCAACTACTGGATTATTTGAATAACTGTTCTCTATAATATCCATCTTTTATGCCTCCAAGTACAACAATAATGACCTCTTACTCACACCAAAGTGACTATCCTGAGCTACACTATGGCCTTCTGACTTTCCTCACACTAATCTTTCATCTCTTTCGTGAGTTCATGCTCCTCTGTAGTGGCCCAGTCATACAAATCCAGTCAAAGTGTCTGGCCACAGGGTGTGTATCCACTCCCTTGACCATTCCTGGCCTTAAGGACCAACACAACGGAAAGGCCCTGCTAAATCCACTGTTAGAAATGACATAACACACCATCAGTCCCAGGCCAGGCTCCCTGTGACGTAACCATGTGTCAGGGAGTTTTCAGCTCTGATCCTTAGTAAAGTTTATTCTCGCTTCACCCGCCCTCACCCTCAACTCATTCAGCTGCCTCCCCCCTCCTCCCCTATGCCGTCACATCTAAGTTGGATTAATGGTCTTCCTGTGTCCAGATGTTACATACTGATGGAGGCAGTGGGAGGAGTTTGTCCAGTCTTGAAACCTCAGCTATGGCCCTCACTCTGAATGTGAACAGCTTCCATCAAAATGTAATGAAACTTACACAACACCTTCCAATGCTGCGACATCACAGCCGGCTTTAATAGCAGAGGAAAATGTATTATTATATTACTTATCCTTCGGCATTAAAGCAAACATGCAATGTGCTCAAAATGCAAGCTATAATTCTGTACAGATCTGTGGGGTAATGTTTGCATTACACTAAAAATAGAAAGGGTGGTGTGAGTTCAAGTCACAAATGATGAAAACATGGAGGATATTGTCAAAATGTTGCACATTTACCTCTCAATTCAATGTAGAAATGAACACAAATGACCAAAAAATTTAAAAATCAAGGTTATTTTGCAGCTTCATGCTTCCTTGAGGTGCTGAAAACAGGGGCAGCATGCAGGCTTAGCTCAACAGGTCTTTATTGTATTGTCAAAAGAGCAACACTGCATTTAATATCTCATTATAAGTATCAGGGATTGGTGAGCATTAAGGAGCAGCCGGGACGTAAGAGGATAAGTGCACGACTATTCATTTCATCATCAGTCAGTACCTGCCTGGCTGCTTGTCACAAATAAACTGAGCTCCCCACGCTGCACGTCGGGACAAACCGCGCCATTGACATTATCTTTCCACGCAAATACAACTGTTGTTTTCATATGCGCCAAGTAACTGAAAACAAACAGGAGAACTGATCTGAGCGATGGCACCCACAGGTTTTGGGAGGAAACTCAGGCGTGCTGCTGCTGAGATTTATGTACAAAAAACAAACAAATAAATAAATAAATAAATAAAGGCAGATTTGGTTGGAATGGCATCAGCACCGACAGACAGTATACATGACTTTTTTTCCCTGACAGACAGAGAAGAGGGAATACCTAGCCAATTTGTCGCATTCACTTAGAAAATGTTGTTTGGTGAAAATGGGTCGTCCACGCAAGTGTTGCGATTGCCTTCTACCTGCTGAATATTCCAACTGTGCATAAGCTCCACGGTCTGCCATCCCTGCAAGGCCCATTCTGTGAGCACAGACAGGAGCACTGCTAAGAACGCAGACAGATTTTTAGGCCAACATAACATAACATCACGATCGCAGTGCTTTTTTTTTAATTATTTGTGTATCTATTTGTGCGGACCTTCCACTGATTAAAGGCTGTTCTGCTCATCGATCTCCTCTGATCACACAGACTGAGCCTCACTGTGTTATTATCAACACAACCTATTTGCGGTCTTGGCTCCAACTCCGGTGAACGCAGGCCTGTGCACAGATGCTTTGCACAAGAGAGAGAGGGGGGGGAAGAAAAAAGTGGTCATGCTTTTCTAGAGTATCACAATGCAAGATAAAACAACAGGCTTCTTACCTATGGTTGCACCGTTAGGAGACACGATCCCCGACAAGAGTATAAATCCCAAATAGAACCACCTCATCGCCATCTCCTGAGCAATGCCCGATGGCACTGCTGTTAGAAAGGAATAGAGGAAAAGTTAGCCGGATTTCTGTGACCAAGCAACCCAAGCAACCACCTCATCCGAACCCCTCCAGTGGTCCGGGGTGCGATTGTCCGTTCAGTTGCACCCTGAGCCCCGCAGAGTGGGCGCTTCACACGGGCTTCTCCAATTCACAAAAGAGACCTGCTCCAGCCTCCAGGCTACAGGCAATGCAGCAGCACAGTCATGTATATTTCTAATTGATTATCAGCATTCAAACATGATGCACAGTGGAGCCGCTGTCTCTCTGGATGTGTGTGTGTATGTATGTGTGTGTGTGCTTCCAGGGGTCTGGATTTCACCACACCATGCCACCTGAACCGTCCGCACGTACAGGAGCTCTGCAGCCACCGGGCTCCGCTCAGCTCATTCCGGGCCAAAACCAAAAAAGAAAAATGACAAAAAAGTAAAAGCCGTTTTTTTCCCTCCCCTTCGCGGTGCCAATGCGTCCCTGTGCTTGCGGTTGCATGAGTGGATGGTGGATCCCTCTCTCTCTCTCTCTCTCTCTCTCTCTCTCTCAAGCGCCACCACTAGCAGCACTAAGACGGCTGTGACGTCACCAGCGAGCCGCTCTGCGCATGCTCCAACACACCTCCTTTTCTCCTATTTCATGCGCCTTTTCATTAACTGTGGAGGTGGGAGAGGAGGGGAGGCTGCAACTGGCCGACTCCTGTCAGCCATGTTGGCTCAACGTTTCCACAGAATGTTCAGGATTCAGTGATGAGTCAAAACAACATTAGAAAATCAAGCAGCAGCTGCTCAGTTCATGCACAGAAGGTTTGGTGCATGTTTTCCCCACAAATACTTTCCCCGTTTATGTCATGTCTCTGCCTTTACATAAACAAGTCTGAAAAATAAAGATGAAATAAATACATCTACATCCAATAGAATATTCAAATGTATAAGGGATTCACATTTGCAGAAAATTAGCATTTTTCTCCAACAGAACATGCAATAAAATTCTACACGCTTTTCAGTTAAGAAAAAAAGTGGCAACTCAGTGATTCGGTAACATTTTTATTCCTTTTTTTTTTTTAACCCTCATTTTCACACACATTCAGGGCTACTCCTACTTTACAACTCAAAGACTCAGGAAAAGCACCACCTGAGACCATTTAACTAGAATTGGAGGTGTCGTTCACATTGTGCAGACGTTATTCATTCCACACTAGATTATGCCCCCTTGTGGTGCACACATTAAAGCAAGTGTATGTTAGAATAGAAATAAGGGCAACCAGTCTGTGCATTTTCAGATCAAGGAAAAGTGCTTTAAAAGTATCGACAACAGAATGTTTGTTTTGGGGAAGGTAGAAATCCAAATAGAGTGTTAGTTTAAAGTGGTCATGTCATAATAGCAAAGACATTTTAATGATGGGTTTGTGTGTTTTGGAAATGTCTTGGAATTTTATTATCTATGTCTGTCACATCCAAATAAACTCATTCTGTAACAAGGAAACATCCCTACCCAAGTTTATTTATTTAGCTTTAATCTGATGAAATTTTTAACCATAATTTCATTCAATAATTTTTTCAGTAAGAGCACCAAAATATTTCTGATAATCTGGAAAGTGACAAATGTGTCTTGTATATCTTTATGTAAAGTCACTATCTTAATGTAAACCATTATATGTAGGAATAGTTACCCCATATCATGAAATAGACAGAGAATCTTTAATTGCACAACTGTTTAATTTACATTTATATTTATATTTTAGTCATATTTTTCATCTTCTGTCATTTTCAGTAAATTATTCTTTTTCTTCTTGTGAGAATGGTACAAATATAACTCCCAGAAGAGGTCTCCAAAAGGTTGTAATATATTTAATCATCTTTAACAGTGGATGATTTGTCTAGTTAAAATGCAATCTAAATACTGCTTCAGCATGTTTGTTTATTTGTTTTGACATGAAATAAGCACTTAATGAAAACTGTATTTATTGGAATGGATGTATTAGGTTGACATAAACCATCTCAGCCTGCAGGGGGCACTGACTCCTTAGATTATTAAGTAAGATTCAGACTGGTACTAATTTTTACTAACATAAAAAGAATGCAACAATTTGATGCAATACTGGGTAAATGTTACATTGCACAATGTCTGAGAAAGTTTGGATTACAAAGTAATTTAGTTATGAGAGAGCGTTTAGGCAGACCACAGCTTTTGTGTAAGATTAACGGTCACTTTTCTGCATTTCTATGTAATCATGATGAATATGTGTCCTTTTCCCACCAATGTTAAATCATGGTACTAAAAACAACAGGTGTGTATTTTTCACACTACGCAATCTGACAGCAACCTCATGCCACTGGTGTTAAGAATAAGCATGCCTTTCAGCAGTTTGCAGCTTACAGATGTTTACCCAGAGACTGAATCACAGGGGAGAATGTGAAGTATGTGGAGAATCTGTGAAAAACATGCCTGAAGTGTCTACATATCTGCTGAATTCAAGCATATTTCCACTCTGAGGATGTAAACAAAATATATACAAAGCAAAGATTTGGGAAAAATAGGGCAGTATTATAAAAGCTTATCTGCTGCCAAAGATTCATACCATGTATCATTACTATTTATACTCGGTGGAAGTTAGTGAATTTGTTTACCTTTTCCTTATATTGCTGTCTTCCCCATCTATAAACACAGTGAGTCAACATGATTGTTGGTGTCACCTCAACCTGAGAATGCCCCCTTTGTGGGAGGAGGGTTTGAGTATTGTAAGGAATAAGGAGAGACAGACGCCAGCATGCTGTGTGGGAGACAGCTTGAAAGAGTGCCAGCGTAAACACTCCCAGACCACATGTTCTCCCAGGGCAGAGGGGCTGGCCTCTCTCCAGGCACATCTGCACACAATCCCTCAACTTTGAGCAAGCCAGCCAAGGAAAAAGACCAGGGCAAATGAGGGAGTGGGGGGGTGTGGGGTTAACGTTCCCAGACAGGGAGAACCTGTTTCTTCTGTGGCACTGCTATCAGTGATGAAAGTGATGACATCTGGCTTTACAAGAAAATGAACCATGACAAGCATCATGCAGAGGGAAGGTCATAAGAATTTATACATCTGTGGAAATGTAAAAATATTATAAAAAATACAACAACAACAAAAAAAATCCATGACCAACATCCTAACTGCACAGCTGTAGATTCACATGCCTGACTCTGCTTGGCTCCCATTCCAGCCTAAACTGCCCGTATCCTTGAGTGAAGATGGATTGCTGCATAAATCAAGGTCCTGACACTTCCACAGCCATGCTCTGCATCTGTAGCATTATTACATCCATGCACCAGCCTCTGTATGAGGTGACGCATGCACCAAATGTTTCTCATTCATTTTTATATCATTTTTGAAATACATATGTTTACATTTATTTACACAATAAATGCCTCTCTCTGGGGGGGGGGGGGGGGGGGGGGGGGGGGGGGGGGGGGGGGGGGGGGGGGGGGGGGGGGGGGGGGGGGGG
>JAQQZY010000027.1:20606571-20619968 GCA_030068375.1 Ostorhinchus rueppellii | reverse complement strand
TATATATACACACACACATGGCCAGTACAGAGACGCTTAAATATTGGCCGTTACTGTCTGATTGCATCTGTTTCTGCATTTCTATTTTCTTCTGTTTTTTGTTTTTTTTACATCTCTTATTTAAAGGTTTTCGTATGTTTTTATTCAGTTTTAATACTTATTTTTCAAAGAAGCTTTGATTTTATTTTTGATAGTGTGTTGTGTGCTTCAAATAGTAAAAAAAAAACATAGATGTTTTTGACTTTTTTTGTTGTTGTTGTTGAAATGGTGATTTGTTTGTATTGTTTGCCGACTTCTTTAGTTTTGGTTTCTGTGTCGATGTCAAAGAGGCTTTAATATTTTAAGACATTTCCGTTCTGTCTGTGTCACGTATGTTGGCACCTTACGTCCATGACTCCTGATGGTGTATGAATTATGTATGCTCGGTTCATATGTTACAGAGTTGTGGCCTGAGCATTTGGGAAACACCACAAGAGAAATTTATGTTCAAAACCTTGACTTACCTCATCCTGCCAGAGCAATGTAGATTCAGTTTGTGTACAACCTTCACAGGCAATAACCAACTACAGTAGGTCTCATGGCTGTTCACAGCTGGTACTGTGTCCATATCCTTGAACTCTTCCGTCCAATGTTCGGAAAAAAAAACACGCCCAAGGTCTGATGATCTATGCAATTAATTTATTATCCTTAATAATGCAATACTACAGATATCCAAGAGACACCTCTACAATGGATCACCTCACTAAGTGACATTCTGGCTCGCATGGCTTTTACTTTTCATTACGTTTTTTTGTTTTGTTTTTTTTTTTGCCTGACATTTATCTTTAGTTCAGTAATTGTTACATAAATGGCTGCATTAAAAGGGAAAAATTTTCAAACCAAATGTAGGTGTTAATAGGACTGTCAGCAAATTTAGGAATGCTAAAAATTTGAAGAATATGGTCAGAATTGCTTGATGTGTTAAAAGCAGGTGTTGCCCATTTGTCTCTCCAACTTCTGTCATGGGTTTGTGTTTGATGTTATCTGTCGTTCCAGTTCCATCCACCTGCAGCTTCTATGTTCTGTGTATATTTGCTGTTTAATGTCTAGTCTCGTCGAACTTGTTGAAGATGGTTTCCTGAACCCTTTCATTTCCAGGTGAAAATAAACCTTCACAGATTGCCTTAGATTTCACTGGAAGAAGCTAAGTGCTACTTGGAACCCGTAGGCTGGATCTCTGACTGGAATTGTGTTTTCTCATGCTCTGTTCATGTTTTGTTTAACATATTTTTGTTTATGATCAAACTCTGAAAATTGATCTGTCAAGCAAAGATATGTTTACATTTGTGTTCCATTGTCATTCCATTGTTTCTGAACCAAAATTCTGAAGAAAAAGTCCTGCAGTGAGTCACTGAGTGATGCTTATTGAGTCTAATGAACTATTGCTGCTAAGTATTTAGAAATCTTTTAGCTGAAGGTCATTTTATGAATTAAGTCACATTCACAGTCACTTTGAACAATGTCGACGCAGTTTTCTAGTTTAGCTTCTAAGAACCTCTCTACTCCTCAGTACATGTTGGTCCGTCTGTGCCATGTTGCAGGTTTTTTTTTTTTGTCTCCACAGAAAAAAACCCTACAAGTTATTAAACGTTTAACTTGGTTTGAATTGAACTTGCCATTTTTTTTTTTTTTAATTAAAAAAAAAAGAAAACTTCGCTGTGGTGGAATGTGCTTTTTGGGTGTGGGCACTGAGATAATGTTCCACAAATAAGGCAAGACACAAGTCCAGGTTGTCTCATGTTTATCAAATGTGGCAGTTTATATGTATTTATATATTGCAAACCTGACTGATTTTGAGGTAATACACAAAGAACAGTCACGATACATAAGAATTTATTCTAAAACAGACTTGGATCTAGATAAAAAATAGGAAATACATAAAAAAAAAAGTATATTACACTGTTCACGAGGTTGTATACGTTTTAAATATGTACAAAATTCAAAATATTATGAATATGCTCAAAAGTTGCTGCTGACCCAAAAGACTCTCAATTACATAAAATAGACTTTGAAGCGTAATTTACAATCTTTATCAAGACTCATGGAATACAAAGGAAATACTAGAACTTTACAGATTTTAAGACCAGTTTCTTATCGGTCAATGGCAAAGAGAGGAACCATTCCATTTCTTTACAAATCAAGCTCTGAGCAATGTCCCATTTGAAGACTTTTGTGCATTTTAATCAAAACAAAACGTACAAAAATAATCCTGTTCTGTGTAATGGTCATATTGCAGAGAAGTAATCAGACTACGTTTCATGCCCGAACAGCAAGGAAACTAATTTGCATCCTGTACAACAAACAGTACGTTGTGTGGGCATTTAGATCTGTATGATACAATGTCCTCTGCATAAGACAAAACATGTAAACTTTGTGTCTTCATCAAACTGAACATGGCAGCTCAGAGAATGGTTTGTACAACAGGACAGGTGGCATTTCAGAAGCAGTTATGGCTGGGTAATACAAACACACAGTGTTTCTGCTGCTATAACCACTCTTCATGGGTGCACCAATACAAAGACAAACTGGAGAACAGGACAGAGGCAGTGCTCAATGCTCCAGCACCGAGATCAGCTGACAGACGGTCCACAGAGGACACTGTGGGTCAGAGCTGGTTCCTGATCCAATGAGCTGGTGTGTTTAAGTCTTTCTTGAACAAGTCTACAGAGGCTGCTGTTTAACAGTTCTGCTGTCTTGACTTGTATTTGTAAATATACAGATATCATAAGAGTTTGTGGTTCACAATTTCCCAGACCATTCTTCTCCTGAAGTAGGGCATGTGTTTCTGTAAAGAAAAGGCTGGTTAGATATTTTAGGGCTTAAAATGAAGATCATTTAACAGATTAAGTACTCAAAGCACTGTGTGTAAATACCTGTGTAAATGTGATTGGCTTGTCTTTGGTAATGTAATCTGCATATTTGCATGTGAACATTCCACAGTCGCTACCGTTCATCTGCTGTGGGATTTCCTGAATGCAGAAGAGGAATATAAATGTTATAGAACATTTAAAAATTACATGCATTGGCCCATCATTTAAAGCAGTATCATGACCATTTAATCTGTTATTTTATCACTAAAAGAAGGATTATTTTATTAACCTTTACTATTATTAGTTTAACAATTATTACTAGAATCACAATCATATTGATTAATATTACATCATTTCATTTATTTTACGATTACTATTGTTACTCTTACTATTAACATTACGGGTACTACTTGTCATTAGATTAATCTTAGAAAGTAATCACTAAATTATTTAAGTGATCACTTGTATTAAACAAAGAATTAGTTAACAAGACCTTAAGGAGTAAATGTGCGTTTACAAGTACAAAACATACAAATTTGACAGAAAAAATAAATAAATGAAAGACTATCTAAAGAAGCACTGGTATCAGTTCTGTGTTGCACCCGAGTCAGGACATTCTTTAAAGATGTAAGAACTATCTAAAACATTCACAACCTGAAACCCGCTGATGATAGACACCCAGACCTGACCACTTAAAGTAGCATCTACAGTGGATATAAAATGTCTACACACTGCTGTTAAAATGATCGCCTCTGGTAATGTTAGACATGAAACAAAGAACTTGTACAAGAAGATGAGAAACCTTTAAAATAAGTCTGCAAAGGGGTATATTATACACACCCATCAGATAAAATAGTCTGGGGAAATTATATTATTGTGCAAGATCATGGCGAAACATTTTGGCTACAATTAGACTAAACCAGGTGCATCTAGTGAAAGCACATGGTGAAGACAGCAGCATGCTTGCAGGCTGGTTTTCTTTATCCACAAATGGGGCTTTAATTAAGGTGAGAGAATCCTGGGAAGCTGCAAAACTCTCAGTTCGCTTAGAATCTGAGGGAGAATTTCACCTTTCAGGATAATAACACATGTGCATCCGCAAGAGCCATAAGATAAAGGCATTCTATCTCATGTTAGACTACTTTCACTGACTTAGGCCACTGACAGTCAAACAGTTTCAGAAACTTCTCTGACAACATAGAGAAAAGACTATGACAGGTGGAAAAATAATGGTGGCAAACATCAACAACAACCCACAGCTGATTTCCAGTTAAGTAGTAAGTAATGTGTAACAAAATTTAGAGGAAAAATATTTTATGGTTTTCTAGTTCTGCACTGGAAACAAATGGCAGACGTGCTGACTGTTACCTTCTCCTATATCCTATACACTGGTTGGACAAAATCAATAAAGTAACGGCTTTAACAAGACACAATCAATGCTCTGAACTGACCAAAGCCTAGACCTGAATCCACTTGCAAATCTGTGGAGTGACATGACAAGGACTGTGTCAGAGATCCACACACATTTTGACAGATTTAGAATATTTTAGTAAGGAAAAACTAAAATAACCCTCACTTAATTGGGTTGGCCATTTTCTGTAGGGGGTGTAGACATTTTATTTCCACTGCAGTACAGTATGATATGTTGTTCACAGTATGATGCAGAATTGAACAAATCATTTGATGGCCCTGGTCTTCATGTGTGCATGACTTACATGGCGTTTTTTGCTATGCAGGTTCCAGCCTGAGGTATCCATTTCTTTTCCCTTCTTGTCCATACTTTCCTGCTGCAGGTATTCACTAAAGGAAAATACAATTAAATGGTGGGAAAAGTTAAATTACTAAAACTGATTTTACTAGTATCGCTTACAAATAAATATCCCAGTTGAATAAACATTTTTGAGACTTCAACTTACAATAGTATTCTGCAGGCATCATTGTTGTTTCCTCCCATAGAATCAAAATACATAATTTCTTTTTTTCTGAAATCCACCACCTGAGAGATACATAATCACACATTACAGAACCATAATATAATAATAATCTCTTGAGTGTTCATTCCTGTTTGATGATTTTGGCCTTAAAGACTTACAGAGAGACACCAGTGCACCCCCAAGTGGACAGGTATCAGAAGGATGTCTTTTGAAAAGATGTCTGTCTTTTTGGTCCAGCGGCGGACAGCAGAATAGCCACTGCTGCGCAACTTGGGGTAGAAAAAGGTGTTGAACGTATTGACTGATGGCAGGCTGGGGTCTTTGCTACGTTCAACCAGGAGGTTCATGTAAAAGTTTATCACCTGAGAGAATGACAGTGTTTCAGCGAATTGAATATTCATTACAATCTAATGTAATCAAACATTAGAAGAGAATGTTTGCATGGACAAGACAATCATGACAGTGCACTTTAAAATCATTACCATAAAGACCTGTGCCTGTTTTATAGCTCAGCACTGAGTACTAACCTCATCATTAAGCCAGTTGAGGTTGCTGAGGGTCTGCAGGTCCTTGCGCGTTAGGCTCAGACCAAACCCTTCACTTAATATTTCATGAGGACTACCACCTCTCAGCATCTTGTTCACCTCTGCTTCCATTTCCTTTAAAATAGAAGAAAAACACAACATGAATTAAAGCTTCAAAAATCTTTGAACACCAGCAGAACTTGCACCAACAATAAAGTCTATCTGGAGAAATTATCATTATGAATGAAAGAAAGAATTTCATTCAAAAGAAAAAGAAAATATTTCTTATTAATGAGCTTAGAGCACACATCGTTAGCTCTGACGACAAACTGATAATCCTTCAACGCTGAAAAGCAACATTAGATGCATAAACAGGATAAACATACATCTGTGAGTTCAGGGAATTCTGGTTTCTCTTCCAATGCCTTTGGCTCTTCTATGACTAAAGTCAAAGGAACCTCTTTCTCCAGAGGAACTCGAACATGGACCTCTACATCTGGGCTACGCTGGCCCTCATCAGACAGACGCTGAAAATAACAAAAGGAAACAGGTTGGTACAGTAGTCAAAGTTATAACATATTATTACACAAACTGAGAAAAATAACTTACCTGTTGCAGTAGCTGCGCAGCTAAGGCTTCTTGCTCTTCAATCTGTCTCCGTCTTTCTCTTGCTCTTGAATCATACATGCTGGTCCTATAACAACAAAAATTTGCTGTTTAGGTTATTGCCATTTTTATTACAAAATCTCATAGTGAATACTGGATCACCTGTATAACTAAATGTGTTGTTGCAAACTTACAATTCTTTGATCCATAGCTCAGCTTGGAAGCATGGCACTCTGAAGAGGAAGAAATATGTTAGTGTTTGACAGCAAATATTACATTTGGATTGACTGTTCATCTTGTTGATAATTGTTGGTGTTGATGAACAATCTCTAAAACTGCTTACATCATGTTTACTCACAACACATTCTGGATTACAATTATGAGCAATTTAATGGAGCCGGATATAAACAAAGTAAAAGCAATACAAGGATCATAAAATAAAATACCACATACCTTGAGTTGTCTTGCTTTTTACCCTTTTGTTCATTAACAATAATTACAGAGTCACCATCATGAGCTGCATGAAGAGACAAGAAAGTCAGAAACCACGAACAATTGACAACATGTAATAAACTCAATACATTATCAGACAATTAGATTCCCTGCTAGTGTAAACACAAATGGCGATAATCCTACCTGACGACTGTGTGTCCTGAGAAGAGGTATCCTGTAGAGCAGCTGGGGAGAGACCTGATGGGAGGGCTGCCCCTTTGCTAGAGCTGAGGTCTGTGTCCAGAGACCATGTTTGGTTTCCTGTCTTGCTAGATGCACCCACTGGACTGGGGAGGTTACTTGAGCTCTGGCTTGACACTCCTCTGGGGCTTGGAGGGCTGCTGGGTCCCTCTGAAGTTCCACCGACTGACCCAACAGGGGATGACAACTGTAGCAATCTACGGCTCGTGGTCAGAAAGCTGGTGCTGATGAGAAAGAAACAGGTATGTATATTAAAAAAAAAAAAAAAAAAAAAAAAAACATAGGCCAGGCACTACAAAACCACCCAACACAGATTGCAACAGGAAGCCTAAACAGTGTGGCAGCAAATATTGTTAGTGATCCCCAAATTTAAAGTACACGCAGTCCAGACACAATTTGTTCAATTACTTGCTATAACAGTTTATTGTAAAGTCTACAAATGATACATGGATACATACAAATCTCTGTGTGATCTCACAATGCCGTGTGAGGTCCCATTGTGAAGGAAAGTTGACTGACCACCCGAAACCATGGTCAGAAGCTGCCTGTAGATCTCCTTCTCCTCTTCACGAACAGACTGCAAACACAAGCAAGTAGCATTAAACCTTCAGAGAAACACCACAACAAACTAAGAGGCATCATAGTGTGTCATATCCTGATATCTGACCTCTTGTGCTGTGCAGAGAGATCGGGGTCTGTTTAAGCGTGCAGATAAGCTACTGTGTGTAGGGCTCTGGACCACTTTGATGGGAAATGTCTTCTCATACATGCTTGTGCATGAGCTACTTGTTGTGCTCACACCACTAACTGAGCTGCAAAGACAGAAACATTTTCAAAAATCAGTCTCAAACAAATATGTTCATAAAACAACTTAGGCCAATGTATAAACTCAGGATTCTTTTTTAAGAGTACCTTAATGTCCCATGTGGTCGGAGGTTTAGGGGTCTGCCAAGCCGTGGAGAGGGTTGTAGCTTTGGAGTACTGGATAGCGGCAGGTTCAGAGAATGCCCATTTGTTTTTGGCACTTCACGGTGTGTCGGGCTCATGCACACTTGTCGCCTACAAACTTTGGATCCCATAAAGGACTTTTCATTTCGGTGAGATTCTATGGATACAGACATAAAAGCAATACAGAAACAGTCTTAAGCCTTCTCGTCAAGAAAACATTCCCTTGATAAAAAAGCAGAGCTTCTAAGTGCTTCTGTTACCTGATTTGGATGTTTTCCACTCCAAAGTTGTTGAGGGAGCAGCAAAAGTCTTATCCAGAGAGTTCCGTTCCATAACCTTTAATCACACATACATTTATCATCATTTTTTAAGGAAAATATCTTTGACAAAATTAGTCAAGTATAATAAATTAATTACAAACCGGTCTCCCTGCCCAGACTGCAGCTGATGTTGAAGGCTGTGATTCACCAGGTGGAGGTCCAGGGGAGGCAGGCAATATATTTTTCAAGGTAGGACTCACGTTGTTCCTCATCCATGTAGCCACGCTAGACCCGTGAGTCCTTACACCTTCAGCTGCTGTTTTAACAGTGTCGATCAGATCGCCTGCAAAATCAGTAACAATTATGATACAGGCAAGACTGTAAGTTGTCAGTTTAGTATTTAATTACATGCGCACATTGAACAGCAAAACATTAAGTAAGGGGTGATTCTCCAATTACCCATTCGAGATTTCTTTATCAGCAGGCCGTCTTGGTCCAGGTTATGTCCATCTTCTAAGCTTTAAGAGAAAGCGGGCAAGGGGTCAAAAGTCATTACCGGACACCACGGATTAAAAGAAACTGAAAAAATAACCAACAATCACATCAGCGGCTACATGGACAAAGCAATTAATGAACGACAATGTAACAGAAACGGTGATTTAACTGCCCGGTTGAAAGAAATGCAAGTAAAAGTAGATTTTGGTATTGATCAGTAAGCTCCGTGTCTTTCTACACGCACTGGATGTTAACAACTCAATGGGATAAATAGTATTAAAGCTCATACCATTCTACTGGTCTTTTCCTTCTCCTTTGACCATCTCCCGGTAGCTGGGGTGCATCCGAGGGCTCCGCTGCTGGCACACCATTGCGAAAACTGGCAAAGCTTGTTTCTATCCATTCGTAGATTTTATTCAACATGACTCAAAAGTTTTACAATCAACGCCAATGGTTTAAAGATTAATGCTGCAACTGCTTTCAGTTTGCCTGCCAATAGAGCAAAACAAAATTAAGCTAATTTGCGTCATTCAACTGGGGGAAGGTCGCTGGAGCCGTTTCAAAGGCTAACAGTCTCCATAAATAACATGTTAGTTTACCACGCAACGAGCTAACAGTTAGCTAGATAGCTAAGAATTAGCTAGTGGTCTAGCTAGCACGCCGTGCTAACTAGTTACCCTGCTAGCAAACGCCGTTAGCCACACAGCTAATTTATGAAAGTATGTTTAAATCCCAAAAGGAATGCATTAAGTCGCAACAAAACCGTTCAGAAAAACCGCCAAGTCACACTCTAACTGAATTTTAGGTCCTTAACGTGACTTTAAATCGCATAAAAACTCGTTGAAGAATAATATCTCCCGCTTCTTCCTCATTCAAAACCACAACATGGCTGAACTGGAGGTCTTACTATCGTATATTGTGATTGGACAAGGAGATATTGTAAATGTCAATGTTCTGGATATTTATTGGTCGAATTCTGATGGAGGTTCCTGACGTCACAGCCACCGGCACTGACTTCTGGGCAGTTTTTTTTAGATCGCATGTAGTTAGTGCTATAAACAGAAAGTCTGTGCTCCAGGAAAGAGTTCTCAGGCCTCATTAAAAATGTTGCAGTAAGAACTAATCACACACTCACATATAGTGTGCACAATATCTGTATTACAAAAATGTTAATTTAAATTGTTCACACAGGATACTGAATCAAGATGGGCTCCAAAATATTTATGTCACAAAAATTGCTTGGACATGTCTTTCATGTTTTAGATAAGAAAAAAAAAGGGGGGGGGATTGCCCTCGAGGACTTGATTGAAAATAGTGTTTGACTGTGCAGATGCTATTCGGCCCAGATAAGATCAAATATCAAACAAAGGGAAGAATAACTAAGTAGAGTTTGGAACTTTTTCTGCCTGTATTGTGTCCATCGAAATGTAGTAGCTTGTGGCAAACTATGAATGTGTATGAAGCCTTCACTTTTCCTACAGGAAAGTTTACAATGTAGCAGATTTTCAGAATATTAAAGACAGCATAAACTTCAGTGCACTCATACAAATTCATCCTTTATTAAATAAGTAGATTACAGTGACACCAATATTGTATAATGCTGGGTGCTTTTAAAACCATAAAGTGCATAAATATGGGCAAATTAATATAATAAAATAAACAAGGCCACTTCATAAGATGTAACCACTTTATATTACACTCTTTGTTAAATGTATCACTCTGTCATAGAAAAATAAACTTTAAATGTCATGAAACATTGTATACCTTCAAATCCCTCCCCAACACGCTTTATCAAAAGTCACAGGAAATCCATGCAAGTATGGCACTGTACAGTTATTATTTAAATACCATAATCACTACTTAAGCTAAGTAAATTTTTTTTAAATGATACCATTGCATTACAGTATCACACCAAAATTTCAGATATCTTCCAAAACAGACACGTTTGTGAAATGGTATAATAACCAGAAACACAAGAACATTGAGCGCCATGAAAAGTAACTTTATAGCTAAATGGATCAGAAAACATCAAGTATAGTTAATGAGTGTGAGTAAAACCCTTACAAAATGCAAATATATCCAATCTGAAAAATAATCTTTTTTTTGTCATTGAAAACCAAATACATATTGCTGTATTGCTGATCCTACATTTATTTGTTTTACTTTCTCAATGCATAGAGCAGTATTAATTGTGGACATAATTTGACAGTGGAAATCAAATCAAAGTTTCTACAGCTAAGATTTCATTTGTGCTTTCAGCCACTGAATCAACACCCACAGCAACAATCTTTGGATGGGATGAAAGCGATTGGTCTTGTTAGGCCTTTTGATAGAATCATGCATATATTGCACATCTTAAGGAGCACTGACATCTATTGCTAGGAAGGGGTTTTGTACCTATGCAGGCATGGATATGAAGTATCCTTACAGTTTCAGATGTACACAGTGTTTTATCTTACATGGTCAACAATCACAAATTACTGAATGTTTCTGGCTCATAAAGCTAATCTAACCTCATTTGTTAGAGGTCCAAACATGCTAGAGTAAGGAACAAGATTATAGACATCCTTGATTCAAGTTCTGACATACATCTATGTACATGTATATCTGTAGAAGAGATTCATGACATTATCATTTTCAGGCAAAAAAAAGAAAGATTTGCTATTCAAATCAAAGTCACTACAATCACCAAAATGTTAAAAGACTTGTGTTCACCTGAATTCAGTGTGCGTACAGGTGCATCTTTTATTTGTTAAACAGAAACATCAAGTGGTACTTCAATCTCTTTTTGTACCAAAAATCTGGAGGAAGAAGGAGAAGATGTAGATAATATCCAGGTAGATGTTGAGAGTGGCGAAGACATACTCCTCTGGACTCATGGTGTAACGCTTGTTGCCCATGAGGAGCTGGGTGTCAAACACCAAAAACTACAAGAGAAATTAAGAATTGCTAGTAAGTTTTATTTCTTCTTTTTTTCTTTATCTTTAATCCCAACAATGAAGTGTCTTAACAATATGTGGAACTTACCATGGTAAAAAGTATGGCTCCCAAGGTAGCATAGGTGGCATCCAACCAAGGTACCTAATTAGAAAAGATATAACTTCAGTTCATCGTCACCATATACGTCAGACAATCCGAATGCAGAGAAGTATCAGTAATAAAAAGAAAAACAAGTCTGGCTTTTTTACAGCTGAGTCTGCATTTTTCATTATTCAGTATTTAATTATATCACATTCTTAATACATATAGAGTTACGGCAGAGGGAGTCTGATAATTCTCTGCTTTAACCTTACACTTTTGATAAGAACCAACTAGAAATGCACCCAGAGATTGCAGACTTCAGACAACAATCCACACTTCTTTTTGTTGTTGTTTTATTTATCCACCAAAAATAAAACCAAATTCATGACATTTATTTTTGATCAGTCGGTGTAGCTGGTTCATTTATGTATTTTTATGGTGCCATCCAAAGGGAAGGTGGAGGTAAGGGGTATTTGATTTGGTTCGATTTGTTTGTTTGTTTATTTGTTTGTTTGTATGTATGTTAATACTCTAGCAGCAAAACTATTAGTTGAATTCATACCAAATTTGGTTTATAGATTGCCAGTGATTAAGAATACATGTCATTACATTTTGGGACAACTAGGTCAAAGTTCACATTTTTTTATGAACTTTCAAAATCTTTTTTCTTCTCCCATTTATTTATAATGGGTGAAATTTCACGTCTATAAAAACAGCCATTTTGTTTCAATTCGCTTCAAACTTGGAACATACATAGAGGAAATTGATATGCTGACATCAGCACACACACAGACATGATGACATCAGCTGGATTGATGCCACAATAAGCTGCAATACATGTGAGGAGCGGGGTTTGTTGTACCTGGCACCACTTGGTTTTTTATTTATGTGTTACTGTCTGGGTTCCACCCCTCTTTTGTGGATGTGTTGCAAAGTTTAAGTGTTTCTTACTTCCACCAATATTTTTGAACTGATAGAGACAAACAGGAGTGATCACAGAACCTGCTTTGGACTTACATATTGGAAGGGAAGGACGATTGCCAGCACTAATCCAGAGATGAACATGACCATGCAGAAGACGAAGAGCACACCTTGGTAGGATGTCACGTCAATCTGGAAGGAAAAAGATAAAAAATGACAAGGTTTGGTAATTGAACTGTATGAATAGTTGTAGAGTTGAACTATATAAAGAGCAGAGAGCATAAGGGTGTATTTTCTCACCTTAGTTTGGAAGCTGAAGACTGTGACAAGGAGACAGACTGCTGCTGTGATGCCGAGACACATCACCACTGACTTGGTGTTATAGAAGCTTTAAAAACATTTTTAAAAATAGGCTGAAAATACTTCACATCATTCAGAACAAATTTTACAGTAAAATAAAGATACATATGAGACCATATTGGTAGATTTAGAAGAAAAACATTTTAGTTACTTTATATTATATATTATTATGTTTATTCAGTTTAGTTATTATGAAAATGTATCTTCCTTGTTTTGTTGCAACATTATATGGCATTAAACCATAAAGACCCAGTGTTACTTTTGCATCAGTTCCCAAATGAATTCTTCTCTCTAAAGTTTTAAGGGATTTATCACCATTTATTATAATATTATCCTCTCTGTTTGGCATTTTTTCAGTCGAAATCAGGTATTTTCCATTATTTAATTTGCTGATCAAGTAAATGTTAATAAAAGCTCAGATTAAACTTAAGGTTTATTTGATCAAAAACAGAGAAAACTGAAGGAAAAAGTTACTTTTACAGTAAAATGTAACATTAGCTGAACATAAACCAAGTGTGTCCATCCACTGTCATTGATCCAACTCAATGGGTTTTACTGGTGAATCAATGATTTGGAAGATGACGGTGTTTCCACGTTCACTACTGAGCCTCTGAACGTCCAAATGGGTCATATATGATTACCATGAAAAGATGAAAAACGGTACTTTACACCAATTATTTACATATATTGATATGATTAGTCAATCAACAGTTCATTCATTCATTTTCTATACCCGCTTTATCCTCACTAGGGTCACGGGGGTCGCATGGAGCCTATCCCAGCTAC
>JAQQZY010000027.1:20583944-20597678 GCA_030068375.1 Ostorhinchus rueppellii | reverse complement strand
ACGGGATCGGGTGACGATATGCCCCGCCTCTAGCCGCAGGTGCGAGGGCCCTTTATCGCCGCTTGCGGCTTTAATTTACATATTTCAGTCTAATTCTGCTTAAATAGAGTTGTTTTTGTGAGCTCTCACGTATTAAGCAAAGGCCAAATATCCTATAGGCTGACAGAATAACCATTTGTGTTTTCTATTCATCCTTATTCAGCCTTTGTGCATTTTGAGTATCATATCCCATAACAGATTTAACAGATTATACAAGAACATGTTCCACTTCAAAAGCTCAAGAAACAATTCAGTAAAAATGTTGATGGACTTTCTTAACCTCCTGAGACTCAGTAACACATTTTTATCCACTGTAGAGGACAAAAGTTTGACAGTTTTACTTAAAAAAAAAAAAAAAAAAGCTTTTCAATTGCCAAGGATGTTCCATTAAAATAAAAATAACATTTCAAAACTGTATCTGTAAAAAAAAAAACGTTTCATTATGCAATTTCCAATCAAGACAGTAGTTTAATGTAAAAAAAAAAAAAAAAAAACCAAAAAAGTTACAGTTTCACTTTCCTGGGTCTCAGGATGTTAAAATGGGCTTCCTGTAGTAAGATAATGCTGTATATTCAAGTCTCCCTACATTTAAACTGAATTTGCAGCTGCAGTGAACTAGATTACAACATGCAAACTATGCACACACTGTGAACCTTGGTGTTTTGGGTCTACTTGAAGGTTTGTGAAGCCCATTAGCACACTTTATCCAGAAGTTACATTTTTCATTTTTTCTATGATCCCGTAGTCAAAAGAAAGACACACAAGCAGATTAATACATAATTTGAACTTTATGTCATTATATCATTTCTATTTCGGAAGAAAGATTTACAAAATGTACAAGATGTGCTCAATCGGCCATAATCAAACGAGCAACCAGTGAGAAGACCCGTCAAATAAAATCTCTCACCCAAAAATATGTCTTGTGTTTGTATGACAAACATTGGGGGCAGAGAAGGGGTGCATGTGGAGTGAGTGCTGGTGATTTCAGGGATTATGCTGGTTGGTTCAGTTATCTGATAGCAGGAAGTGTTGTGTAAGTCGTCGGAGAATCCCTGTAGTCTGTGCTCCCTTGCAAAGCCCTCATGCCACGGCCAAACCCCCATCTAGTACAGGAAGGTCAATACATTCCCCTTAACACCGAACTCATCTGTCCGATCCATCACATCATTTCAGTCATTGATTTACAGAAATATTTGGATTACATAATATTTACAACAAAAACAAAACTACAAAATGCAACATGCATGGAGTGTGTCCAGCAGTCCAGACTGATAAGAGATAGTGATTCAGACACAATGGTTTTGTGAAATAATACATAATGTCATTGACTAATTAAGTTGGCATATTTATGTCCAAGGTGTGTCAAATGCTCTCCAGACCATTTGTCAAAAATATTTAGAGATAGAATGCATCGTAATGTGTTCCAGTGACATGTTAAAATAGTGCTGTCATTTCAGTACTATTACAGATGTTTGTGAAACAGTGATACACAATTACCTAATATTTCAGGTTTTGCTATGAAGAATTATATACAGGTTCCCTTTGTCTTAAACACAAACTGACACAGTCAGTCATCACTATGGTCCCTAAATATTTAACTGTTTGGATCTACGATATCCATCTTTAGCTGTTTCTTAGTGATAGCCTGTTGATACTTTATGACTTAAGGAATAAACAGAAGTGAACTGGCTTTTGGTCTTAAGTACATTGGATATAATGAGCAGGTGCACAAATGATTAGTCCAAAAGGATAGTAATAGCAGCTCTACACAATGATTTATTTTATTTTACTGGAAAAAATATCACTCAAGAGGTGTTGAGGTTATGCGTTTTTATGTGTATGTTTACTTGTACCAAAACATTGCATTAGTTTCTATAGGTAAATACAGTATGTTCACTGCCCTCCACTCATTAAAAAAAACAAAAAAACAAAACCAAAACTTCTCAGATCGCACAACTCCTGTTTTCTCAATTCTTAAGGAAGTCCTACCCTTGGAAGATAACATCTGTATGTGTTTGTGCAGGGGGTGCATATTTTTGTGTAAAACTGTATAGTCTGGGTGCTCTCTGGACCAGTGGCCTGTTTAGGGATCGATGCGAAAGGCCAACAGTTTGTCAGAGTGTAGATTGTTGAGGGTGCGTAGGTCTGGCAGACGCAGGAGGAGTTTTGGAAACAGAGCTGTGTCATCTGGACGGCGACGAGTGATCAGGGACCGTAGGGCTCGGATCAAACCCTCCTGGAGCTGCTCCACAGCCCACATGTCTGAGATGCCGGAGCGGTCTGAGGAATGCAGAGGACAGCAGTTTGAGTGACTGATAGACATTGAGATTATGTGTTTATTAAAGCCTCAGTGTGCAAATAGAAGAGAAAAAATACGACATTTTGGAAACACCCTCTTCCTGCAGCTTTCTCCTGTCCTTTATGAACATAAACTGTCTTGGTAGATAGTTTCAACATAATGGTGCAGTGGAGCAGAAAAGCCAAAATATCACAGTCAGGGGAGCTGCGATCACAGCCAAAACGTCTACAGTGCAGAATATGGTCGGTTGGTCACTCTCTGGGGAGTGGTCATTTCAGTTATCTGTGACCTATTTTTTTCCCCCGTCTGAAAAGTTACTGGCCAACATCTTATCTTACAGGCTAGATTTTTATAACAACCGAAAACAGATGCAGCTGCATAAGTTTGGTTTCCTCTCAGACCTCTTAAAATGAAATCATTTTCTGCTGAAGGCCAAGAAATATTGCATACTGAAGCTTTAAAACTATTGCTACTCTGCAGCTTATATTACACTTTTCTTATTTGTCATTGAATAAATGCTCCCCCCACACTCACCTGCAGAGACCAGCACTACAGCCATGAAGAGAGCCATTTCATCTGGCTCCAGTCCCAAAGAACCCAGCTTCTCACTGAACTCGAACATGGCATCCAACAGGGAACCCATGCCCAAGGCTCGCAGAGTGGATAAGGGGTAAGTTTGGCCATTGAGGAAAGTCACTGTACGCTCTTCTGCATTAAACAAGGTGCAGAACCTCACCATCAGAACCTGCACATAGAAGTTACAGAGAAGAGGAACAAAGGGGGTCATTTTCCAAGACCTTTGGACACAATGGTTGATTCACACATTTGAGATTATATTTATATTTTATAAATGATTAAAAAAAATAGATTGTTCTTACCTGGAAGGTGCCTGACTTCAGCAGCATGACCTGGTCTTGCTGGCTAAGTTCTTGAAATCCTGGAATACCCTTGGCAAACTCTACCACCTCCTTCACTGCAGGAGTGAAACAGTTAGAGAAGGATTCCCAAATCTCCTGACTTGAGCGCTCTGCCCCTGATACAGGGCATGCATTGAGAGGACAAGCCTTGAAAGAAGAGGAACAAAAGATTAAATCATTTATTATTCAGACATATTTATTATAGGACATATATCACACAGGATGTGACCTAATTTAAACTTACCAGCACTTTAGCACCTTGAGCTAGTTTCCATGGGCAGGAGGGCTGATTTGTGCTTCCTGCATTGCAGAAATTGTTATGATTGACAGGTCCGCCTCTGTGAAGTGCAGTACCATTAGACTGGTCATGATTTTGATTTGTTGACAGTAAGTAGGTATAGCGGTTGTTGTCCACATTGTGGAATGCAGGCTGGTTGTCATTTGGAGCCACAGGGCAGACACTGGCAGGGGCAATAGGACAAGACTGATAGCCCTGAGTGGAGGAGACTTGGGGGAAATTGGCATCCTGAGAAAAGGTGTGTGTGTTGTTGTTGGTGTGGTTGGCCCTCTTGGTTGATCTCTCCTGGCAGCTGTTATTGCTGCTGGTAAAGATGTCACGGTAAGCTCGTGAGATGGCCCCGATGGCCTCTTTTGCATTGCCTTCATCTGGGCTGGAGGGAGTGTCCCTCACTGCAGACGAGTCCATGTCTATGACAGCGGACTCATTTAGGCTGTTCATATAGCTCTGCATCTCATCCAGGAGTCGCTGCTTCTCTCTCTTAGGGATGCGGCCAAAGCGCACAGCTATTGAAAACAAAAACAGATTGATGTTCCTTCTTAGAGACATTGACAGTACAAACACTTTATTTATGGCAATAAATCTTATTCCATGTTTGATCTGTCGTACAAATACAGACACTCAACTTGTAAGTCAAATGGATTTTTTTAGAATATAGAGACAACTATATCGTTGTTTAGTGATCCACTGTAGAAACAAAGTACTGCATTATATAAAGCACACCCAAGAACTACGCAGAGTCGATATATTAAACACACACAGACACACAAAATGATATAAAACTTCCCTCTCTCCTCACTCCTGTCCCCATCCCCCTCCCCACAGTAACCATCAGCTGGAAAGGCTATTTATAGACCCCCTGCTACCATCTGCCTCATCCTCTCCTCTATCCACCCCTGTCTCCTTCCTCTCCCTCCCTCCATTTGTAAGTAGGGCAGTGGGGCAACGTGAGCGTGATGTCACTGGCACCGAGATGGTGAGAGGGAGCAGAATACGAGTGGTGGGTTTGAAAGGAATAAGTGAGTTGTGGGCAGAATGTGAGTAGCACTGACATGAGAGAGTGAGACATGAAAAGTAAGAGTCCGTTTGCCGACACTGTGTTTCATAAGGAACATCTTCAACAACTCTTGAAGAAATAATATACTGTTAAGCAGATCTGAATTAATTATTAGCAGAAAACATTACTGGTGTAATAATAGCTGTAAAATGTCGTAGCTTTATTGTGAAACGGTAAAAATAATTAGGTTCAGATGTAATGGCACCATGATGGGTCAAGTAAGGTAATTTATTCAGTTCAGTGCCACAGTAAATGTTGCTATGTTTACCAAACATACAGTAATCTGTTTATTGCCTGCAGGATCCCTTGATGAAAAAGGGGCCAATAATAAAGCATGAGATTAATCCCTTTCATCATGGTTATAAAGAGGCACATGCAGACTAATGAGCTGTTGCTCTAAAAATGATGCTCTGGTTAGAGCAAGAAAAGTGTGCCATCATGCCAATGGACTTAAATATTTGCCTATATTGCAGAGCCAAACTCACACAGCTGTGTAGTGTGAAATCAGGGTGTACTATTTATTGTGGGCTGCCGGCAGTTGAATGTGGTTTTCCTGTTTTTGTAAAGGTTGAAATAGAGCAAAAAGGGGTTTCTAGGTTGTGGTCCTTAACGCTTTCTAAAATCTCCTCTAAGAGGGTCGACCTAAGTGTTTGTTCTCTTATTGAGTTGCATGTTGCCACCCTATTTCTCTGTGCACCAGAAGTGTCAAGCACATGCAGAAATAACACTAACCTCTTTACTAGATTAGGCAATGCAGGGTACTGGAGGGTGAAGATAAGCAGAAACCATACTGAGAGGAAGAAGACAGGCAAACTATACCAAGTAGGTCATGATGTATGAGAGCAATGTGGGCCCAATTCTGTATTGTTTTTCTAGGTCAGCACAGCTGTTTTCTTATTCTGTGATGATAGGTGATCAATCAATGTTTGGTTATCAGAGCTAAAAATGAGGTGATGTGGGTGTCACACCTGATAAATCCTGTCATAACAAATGTTTTCTGCACCCCTTGCTTAATTGTTGCCCTATCCCTCATTAATTGTAGTATGATGTTCTATGGGCATACACAAGGTAATCAAGTTGACCCTGCTCCAATTTCCTAAAATAATTCCTGTGTTTGCTGCAGTTTTCTAGATGATAGATAGCTTCAGGGACTCTACGGCTCCTCTTCTCATAAATCATTGTCTGAGGGGGAGATGTAAGAGAGCTGAGGGAACATGGTGGGTACATGGAGAGGGAGGGGCTGTACTGAACAAGAGCCTACAGCCAACAGTACTGTGGGAGGATTCTGTAAAGGGCAAGAAAAAGACACCTAGAAACTTAAGAGAGTGACACAAGGCCAGATGGTAATCTTTGGAAGTGCAGTGACACGGTAGAACAGTATCGCAGGTGCAGGTCTGCTGACAGAGTGAGTGACTGAGCCACTGGCACCATGACCTCAAAAGACTTTCCGCATTACATTTTTCACTCAGACCTACATATGAGCCAAGTGCTTCATTCTGGCTGCCCATTTCCCTGCTGCTTTGGCTAATCAGAGCACTGTGGCATTCCAGAAGAATTGCACGAGGGTCTCTCTCATTAAAAAATGTGTCAGGATGCCTCACCATCTCTTGACATGCCTACGGAGAGGCATTTCTTGAAGCGGCAGTGCTGGCACCGGTTTCGGTTCATGCGCATGATCAGACAGTTTTCATTCTTCACACACATTTTGTAGTTGATGTTCTGCTGTATGCTGCGGCGGAAAAACCCCTGAAACAAAAAAAAAAATAACATGAAATTGGTTCAACAGAATGACCTAGTAAAAAATGGTTTCACATGGCTTTTCTGAAATTTCTCAAATGTGTACCTTGCAGCCTTCACATGCATGGACTCCGTAGTGAAAACCAGATGCGACGTCCCCACAGACTTTGCAGAGCAACACCATCCCACCTGTTTCTGAAGATGATCACATAGATAATCAGATAACTTTCAACAACTAAGCAAAATGAAACTATATCAGGGCGTGAACTGCAGGGGAGCTAGGAGGAAATGTTTAATGTTTATGAAACTCTACGGTATCTAAAATATTGCCCGGTCTCTTTCATGCATTTTTATTTATACTGCACCTTTATCTTCATGGATTATGTGTAAAATTAGGCTATTATCGATGTATGATTCATGCATCAGGGTGCTTCATCACTAATTTATTTACATTAATATGCTATTCTTGACATTACTATCTTATATTTACTTCTTTACTTCTTAGTAACATTAATGATTTTTTTTTTTTTTTTTTATGAATGAGTTATATATTTTTTTTAATAAATATAAAGGTGAGCTCCCCAAAATCTATACTATTGGATTCACAAACTGGCTCTTTGCATATGTCTTATGAGGAAATACTTACTTGTGAATGTTCCTGGGAACCCACATGGCCTCTTCCCAGCGATGGGGTGTGCATAGGTGTGCTGAGGAGTGGATGCTGCTGTTACTGAGGGGCTGCTGTACACTTCAGGGAACTGGAACACCAGTTTAGAGGATGAGGTGTTGCACCCAGCTGTCCTCTGCTTCAGTGCCCCAATCTCTGTGAAGGTAACCTCCTCTGGAGATGACGGCTGAGAGTGTGAGGAAGGAGACTGTGTCTGGTACCCACTGGAAGGGCTGCCTGGACTGGGGCTCGCACTGCCTGAGGAGCCTGCGTATAGGATCACCCCTCCTCCAGCTGGACAGAAAGACAAAGAGTAAAGGGCATGAGCTAACAACTGAGCTAAGATGTTTAGGTCCTGTAGTAACTACCATGAAAAAATGCTAAATGGATTGACTGTCACACGCTTTGAGAACTCAGAAGACATACACATATATATATATAATGAGCCCTTTCCCATTTTGCGGATCACCTTTGACTTGATGTTAGTTTTGATGTAAAGTTAACACGTCACATGGGACTGATTTAAGATGTTTTATTAATTGACTTCTTCCTTGCATCTATTTGATCAAATGCTAGTTTTTAATAGTAATTCTGCGACACATATTTAATTTAGGTTAAAGGCGTGGCCAAACTTTTAATGTCACTATAAGTTACCAAAAGTCACAATATTATAGTTTGTAACCAGCAGACAGTACACAGTTACGTTGATGACGTGATAAAACACTTGAGTCCCATTCTAGTGTTATATCAGTTTGGGTTTGTGTTACCACTCAGGTAAACTCATACAGATGTTGACTGGATGGTTTTGCGTGAGCAGCTGCAGGTGACACATTCTCAATAGCATCATCAGATTAGTGAGGCCATCTGTATTTCCTTAGAAAATGCTCGGTTACTCTCCGAGGCTGGATGTGATGTGATGTAATGTTGCACAACCTCTGGGCAGCAGAGAACAGCTCTGCGGCGTCGTTGCCTCATCCCGGGTGTAACAGGCGTAATGGTGCGATCAGGCGGGTAAAGTAGCGCTAAAAATACTGCTGGTAGCACAGCAACAGAGGCGGCAGGTTTCCGCTGAAAGGACCAAGGAATAACTACTTTCGCAAATAATTCCGGCGTTATGCTATTAAGTATTTATGGTGGACCGTGGAAATGTGTTGGGTGGTTTTTTTCTGCTCCAGCCGCGCCTGACTGAAGTTTCACTGCCATTGCATCCCCCGCTCTCTCTCTCTCTCTCTCTCTCTCTCTCTCTCTCTCTCTCTTCGCACTTCTAGTCATGCGTTGTGGATGAGCTGAGACACGGCCTCACGTGTCTGCGGGGTCTGCTGCCTCCTCCGCTCCAATAATAGCCTTGCTCCGCTGGCACCGTGCCCAACGCCAGCTAACAGCACGACACCTGACCGCAGCCTCACATGCATGGACTCCTGACACGGTTACTGGCCGAACCAAATCCGCAGTCTCGTGTTCAAATATACAGCAATCTGAAGTCAGATCTGTGTTTATAAACATACGTGGACCGGGGGAAGCTCCCGGGCGTGAGGTGGCACTCAACTACTGCTGTTCATGCACGACCAACAGTGGGAGAAAGTGAGTCACGTTTTTGCAAAAGAAAAGCCTATTCAGCTGCACGGATGGGGAGACTGAACTGATACAACTCCCTTTACAGTAACCGGAGACACCAGGATGACTAGTCATATGCAAATGTCGTGTCATAGTCAAACCTTTACTGCACATGCGACCGATCATATGTCACTCAGAATCCCCGCTCAGTCCACCCAAACCTGTTTTAAACACACTGTAAACACGCAGCCCACAGTAAAGGCAGGGGGCCTTTCTGTCCCCGTGCTGCCCTTTGCTGCACAAGGTATTTGTCTAGCTCAAATGTTTCGATAATCCCTCATCGAGCACGTGTTGGTGGATTTGTTGACTCATGCCAGAGCCATAGACAGACCCAGCAGACACAGGCCTGAGGCTCACCTCTGCCTGAGCTTCCATGTAGACTGCCACGGCCCGGCCCCCACTCCACCCACACATTGCATGTCCGCCTGAACACTCACATGTGTTTATGAATGACCCCTATAGCTACTGCTCTGTCAGTTGAACAGAGGCCATGGCACATGCCACATGTGCAGGAAGCTTCATATATAGATAGATAAACAACTTTACTATTCATGCATTTATTTATCACTACATCCAACTGTTAATATGGATTAGATGCCATCTGCACTGTTTTTATTTACCATGAATTTTCAAGATGCAAGAAGGCAATGATTTTTTTTTTACTTGATAGGATGTGTTTTTTTTTGTTTTTTTTTTTTTTAACTCAGATTCTTATTTGAATAGCCTGTAACATTGTTCAACATCAACACTGAAGGGATTTTAAACTAGTTTTTCTATCCCAGATTATGGGAAATATTTCACTTTTCTGCTCCATACAAAAATGTACCATGTTATTCTGTGAGAGATGTTTCCATATATGCTACCTTTGTCCTAATATTTTACAATATAAGTTTACAACATAGGAAATAAACAAATTTGTACATGCACATATATTCAAATGTGCTGTACAGGCTAGACATATGTCAATATATTTGAAATTGTTCCATTATCTTATGGGGTGCATACACACAAGTTGGATTAATGCTGTTTTCAGAGACATTGCTTTTTAATTCTTATTTATAGACATCAGGAATAACCTTTGACCAGGTGCAGTGATCATATATATCAACAATACATCACATTGTCAGAGTCATTTCATGAGAAGAGGTAAAAATATTTTATTCCAACTTTATGGCCAACTTATGTTTTGGTGGAAATTCATTGTGTGTAAACTGTAAGTGCTGGTGATATAAAGTTATTAATAAAAATATCCTCATTATTTGATTAGTTTGGAGTTGAAATATTCATTTCCCAGTTTAAAAGGGATGTTGACCACACAGATACCAAACAAAAATGGTGAACCAGTCTTTGTGGTGTTTGTTTGGTTTCTGCATGGACCTGTCAGGACTCTGTGGGGTTTCTCCACAGGATTGCCACGCACACTGCAGCAACACAGAGGGTGGACACAAAATTAGGTCAGTGCAGACAGCATTAATTGAGGAGTCAATCACTCCTCAATGCCCATCTGAAGCTTAACCTACTCGTGCAGGCACTAATCTTCCTGGGACCAGAAGCAGTCAAAGAAACGTGAGCACTTGACTGACGCCACCGCTCTTCTCCTCTGTGTCGTCCTCTGTGTCTTTCTGTTATTGGCTCACCTTAAAAACACAGACAGAAGGCTGTGGTCTGTATAACCTACACTACAGTTGAGGGGACTGTTTGTTTGTCCTTGTGGTGTAAAGTTTATAAACACAATGTGGCTGGCTTCCTGACAGCAATGCAGTGATTTTTTTTTCCCTGACAGGAAAGTATGTGTTTAGCCAAAAAGATAGTTATTGTGTGCTGCTCAGTGTGATTCAGAGCACTGCTTGGGTGTCTGCAGTAGACTTTTAGCTCTGGCTGGTGTAAGTAGGTCAATATCACAGGAACTTGATAGAATTGTGTCTATGTGCCTCTAGCAACTCTCTAAATTGATGCAGCATCACACAGCAGCACTGGCTCATGCAATTAGAAAGAGCAGCTGAATTACATTTCCACACTGGGTATAACCTATATATGATATGAGCTCCACCAAAAGCTCTTATGATGACTTTCTGTGCATCATGTCTGTGGCCAAACGGCATCATGCCTGGCACTCTCCTAGTTTCGGTGATTTCACAGCATCCGTTTGAGAGTTATTCGATTTTTATCAGCCACAGTGTCGGGCTCAGTGTTTTTAATCCTCTATCCAGCCTATTTCAGCATCATTTAGTAAACGTGGCTGAAATGACATGTAGGAGAGGAGTTGTGCTTAACAGCAGAGTCACGTTCCAGCTGAAACACACCCTAAGCGGATGTTTGGCCTCATCTGATGAGTTGATGACAGATGTTGCAGAGTCAAAATCGAGTCAACTTCCACAACAATGTGCGCGGACCGTGATTTAATAGACATGAATTCAATAGGAGTGAGGGGGGGAAAAAAGACGCATGAGGCGGGTAAACGTGACGAGAGGAGGAGGAGGGAAAAAAGTTAATGCATGGAATCGCTGACCCACTGACCAAGCTCGCTCCCTCTCTCTCTTTCTCCATCACCGCAGGCAGCATCGACACAGCAGCGTCCGTGAGAGCGAGGAAGCGGCGGGAGGAGGGCCTCGGTATCTCACGCGCCGCACGCGGCTGTGCGAGGGAAGCCACGTGAGAGGGCTTTGACGGTGCTTTCACTGGGAAGACATGAAGCCAGGAGCCAGAGTTTCTACAGTTCGCCAGGGGCTTGTAATTAAAGAGCCGAATTAAATAGAGCAGCACGTTATGGGTGGTCTGCCCGTGCACCGGCAGCCGATGCGCAGCAGGAGGCTGAGTGACCGCAACAGACTGCACTTTGTCAACAAATGCACGGTCACTGAGAAACACTTTAGCTCTGGGGAATAAAGGCTACTATGTCTCATGTAAAATGTAGTGCAGTATACTTGAATTTCTCAGTTTAGGCTATAGACAGACTATAGGCTTACTTATAAATATAAAATGAGCTTACAGGTGAGGATGGCTTCAGGTGTTCAACCCCTTAAGCAACTTATTTGTTACCTGCTGCCACCTCAACATACATTAGTCTGCACACACACAAATGAAGTTTTTGGATTTATTCATGCTACATATGAAGGATCTATAGGTTTTTACTTGAAATCTGTTACACACTGATGTTCAACCCCCCCTTAGAAAAGCTAAAATACAATATAATGCAGGAAGCTATTAACCCACTCAATTATTTACTAACTTTATTGGGGCTGACAAAGAGTCAGAGCTCAGTTACTGTACAGAACTGGTCAGTGACTTAAAGCTACTGTAGTTTTTCCAGATTAATAGAAGTTGACTGACGTAAGAGATGGGGAGTCTTTTTCTGTCACTGAAGTAGCAGAACCTTGCAACAACTACAGTCTGACATATTAGAAAATTACAGGAAAGAAAAATATGTAGCAATCCAAGTGAAAGAAGACCGTGCATATTATTCCATAAAGCAGCTTTTTGCCCATAATGGACACTTAGGTCACTGTTAAAAAGGTGTTTTAGGTCTTTTGTTTTTCCCTCCTGATATTTAGTGTCATACAATAATTGAAGAACTGACCATTTGTTCCCAATATTGCCAAGGATATTGTCATGACAGCCATTTATACTGAGCTATATGGGCTTGTAGGGCTCAGATTTGTACATTGTCAGATATGCAGTTATATCAATGAATAATTATTGATATTTATATTGATTCTTTATGGTTCTTCATTTTTCCTGGAACTCCCACGTCAATATTCTTTGCAGGTGAAATTGGGGCTATGTGTCACCCTCTTTATGGTGTTCAGCTGCGACCCGACCCCCCCCCCCCCCACACACACACACACACACACACTGTACGTGTGTACTGTCCCATTTCATCTGCTGTGCTTTATGAGCCATGCAGCCCACCCTTGCAGCCATATTCTTGCCAGGTTATTTTGTTTATGAGCTTTTGTTTAGACCACTAAACTGAATTCATGAGCAAAATGAAGTCATGTGCATTCCAATAACCTTACTGAAACATCAATGGTTCAATGAGCCCAGTTCAATCCGGTCACTTCCATTAAGATGGAGGGACAAGTCAAACGCCTTATGTTAAATGAAAAGCTTAATACACTCGTTAAATGAAGAAATAAAGTGTGGACACATGCTGCAGCCACCACACCCTCCAAAACATTCATAAAACGACAGAACTCAGCTTTCAGGCTATCAGGCTACTATAACTGTTATCCATGTTTACTCATTTAACTGCCCTGCTTGATCCGTTCACAACACTGGCCCAGTTTTATCAGCATCAACATGAAGTCATAACCCGGTCGTGTGTTGCCTTCAGATTAGAGAAACATGTTGACAGAGCACTGGGTGCGTCTATCACCTGGGCTGGAACGTGACTGTCGCTGTTGTAAATGATTCACTGTCAATTAAGAGAGGAAGGGAGCAAACATGTGCACCTTGGCTGACCTCGTGGAAAGGTCTGCCTAATGCCACTTAACGGATGGACCTCCCACGGCTATCAACTTTTATACCGCAGACACTCCACAGATTGCCTCGATAACGCTGCACGCGTGTAAACACCACCCTCTACGCCAAAGTTCCATTACATTTTTTTTTCTTTCCTCCGCGTGAGTTAATAGGAGGTCATCATGTGCACTTAAAGTTTAGGCAATGACAGTTTATGATTACAGTGACAGTGTACTTGAGCTGCACGTGAGTTTGTTTTCATGGAGAGAAACAGGAAGTGGTCAGCTGCGCTCCAACCATATGGCGCTGTTCTCTGTCAGAGCTGCAGCTCAGCTTGACCTCTCAACGCAAAACAAACACTTTCCCTTAAGCGCATTTGTGTGAACCTTCACTTTCACAATGCTGGTCATCTGAATCAAACAGAGACACTAACCCAAGACGTAAATACACAGTAATTAAACTGTGCGCAATCTGTGCGTTAACTGTGCCTATAACGGCTGTGAAAGTGCGCATAGTGTTTGATAAAATATTTTCCTGCAGGAATTAGATCATGTCATATGAACTTGGATAAAGCTAAAGAGAGAAAAAAAAAGTTGTGAGGTTTTAAAAAGTAGAATATATTTCCACAAATTGTCATTATATATA
>JAQQZY010000027.1:20552680-20576918 GCA_030068375.1 Ostorhinchus rueppellii | reverse complement strand
CATAAACCAACATATATGTGTAATAACACACCATCATATATACTGAAAACATGAGCTAAGCAGCACTTTGGTCATTTTTTTTCCTGATTCATCTTATTAAACTATGTAAGATTTAGCACATTTAATGTCTGAAGCAGAGATTTTCAAAGAAAATGTAGAGCAGCGTATTCGGCTGATGCATCCCTAGTCTCAAATAAATGCCCACCCTGACAGATTTTGGTCCTATTATGTTGTACATCACCATCTCTGTCAGGCATATTGAGTTTTTCAGTGCCACTCTCCTCACATCTCCCTGTAACCTTCTAACCTGACTTCCTCCCTCTCGTGCTCCCTCCACCATGCCCTCTTTCCTCTCTGCCTTTTCTACTTTTCCTCTACCAGAGAGCCCCGGGCCCCTCTTCTCCATAGCTTTGTGAATGCAAATATGCTTGAATGCAAAGTGGAAACACACGACCGAGTACGACGTTTCCATGAATATTTCATATCTTCATAAACACACCCAGAGAAGCTGCAAAGCTATGCGCCGAACAATGCCTGTGTTTGCTGGATGACTTCCTGTGAGAAATTGCCTCTGTGGATTCGACTTTTTGTCAGAGCACACTGTGTTAGGATTGATGCCGGGGCAGTGTGTTATGATGTCACAGCCTGAAGTTAATGATACGAGAACGGCAGGGGCCATAGGCCATGTTTCCAGTGGTGCCCAGAGAGGGAGATAGCACCCTGATCTATCTTCATTATCCCCCACTCTGCAGCCTCCCAGACACAATGATCATAAATCTCTGCCTGAAGCACACTTCACTGACACTGAAACACAAACACTAGTAACCTTTGACCCTCTCGCTGCTACTGCCTACACACACTCATACATGCACGCAGACACAGACGCATATGGACCGGGAGTGTGTGAAGCTTAAACACACCCCCCTGCACAAGCTCACTGTCATAATTTAATAAGGAGCACAGCATGACCTGCAAAGCAACACACACAGACACACAAGTATCTCTATGCACTTGACTGCACATTCTGACACAAATGCTTACAGTCTCAGTCAGCCTGATAGCATCAAAATTCACACGTCATGATTTGTATTGAGGCAGAGTAAGTCTTTTTCTGTGTCCCATGGCTGTATTTACCTTCTTGTTTCATTTTACACAATTGCTGATTTAGTACTGCTATGTAAACAGGTACGGGATCCATACTAGTTTTTGGTAGCCTCATAAGCAACACATAAATCAAATGTAAACGAGATAAGGATCAGCTGAAGTGCTTTTTGCTGTATGGCTTAGATCACTGCTTCCTGAATATAAGGTTTCTTACAAAAAAAAAAAGACCAGCAAAGCCCCTCTCACTGCGATTCATTCAGTCTGATTATGGACTGGCACATCCACATTGAGGGGAAAAAAAATGCATGAAAGAGCATTTCAGCAGAGTGCAGAGACCAAGGGAGGCATCGTAGGAAAATCCTGAACTGGATTGTAGTGTGTTTTAATTACAATATCTTGACTTGAATCATTTATACACATTGTGGTCAGATGGGTAGACGGGGAAGACTTAAAAATCATCAAACCTAACCTTTAAATTTACTCACAAAAAGGATTACAGCCATTTATTATGCTATTTGGATGTTTATTTTCTTCTAAAAATAGGTATATTTTTATGATCAAATTAGAAGGGCACTCTGAGAGCACTTATCCCTGCCAAGGCCCTGGAGGCCTGTAATTCAAACTAATGTACAATCTGAACGTATTAAAAATGGAAGTTTAGAACAAGTGAGATCTGGCCCTTTTTATTGGATTTGATCCACAATTTAATGGGTTTATCTTCGGCCAATTCCCTGCAATTCGAAGTTTCATGACAGTTAGTTTTTTTGCTGAATCCTGATGTGCAAACAATCAGGAAAAATGGTAGAAAAACATGTGCCTGTTAATAATTCATCTTCTCCTGAATTAGTTTAAAGATTGCAGCGTTTTCATAAATCTCATGCTGCGTCGGTTGAAAGACTTGCCTTAAACTGTGTCATTTGGGAGTGTGAAGTAATGGATATTGTGACTGAAGGGCATCATCCAAATTTCAGAATAAGTAGTGCATGTATAAGTTGGTTAATTTTAAAATGCTCAGTGCGCTCACTGTGAAGGGTTCAGAGTTTTAGAGACGAATAGCATGGCTTCTCATTTTAGCAGCAGAGAAGCATCTGTTTACATATATTGTTAGTTTGTTTTCTCCTTAAAGTGTTGGCGACCTATGCTCGGCTCAGAAGGTAAAAGTGCCCGTTGAGGTGCCAGTTTAGGTGTGCCTTCTCCTCCCAGTTCTGAGGTTTGAGGTGCTCCTCATAACCAAAACAACTTGAGAAACATTACATTCAGAAAACAGGGCACACGCCCAGAACCACAAACACATAAACACAGATCTGAAACATATGATCTCATATGGAGAGAGGGGCACATTCAGGGGCACACCCAAATCTGTCACTGCTGCTGCTGCTGCCGCTGCTGCTGCATGGCTCTGCCATCTCATATGGGGACTTCCCTACAGTCACTGTGCCACCAATACTTTCATTTAGGAACTGAAGTGATTTAAGTAGGTTACAGAAACCCACACTTTTCTTGATTTTAAAATATTTCTAACTGCCTAATGTTTGGTAAGATGATCACAGACTCTTGTTGAAGTAATTTCTAGTTAAAGTAAAGGGCTGTTTTTTTCTTTTCTTTAAAAAGGAAAATGAATAAAGTAGAAGGATTTTACATACTCTGACTCTAAAGTTCAAAAGTCTAAGTTTTGCTCTTTAATACTTCCACAATTACTTTAAAACATTTGTCCTGATACTAAGTCATTTAAGTACTAGTAGATTTAACAGTCATAGCAGTAAAAACAATTTATTGATGTTCCTTTGGGAAGATCACATGCTGTAGAGACATTGCAAGCAGTAAAACACAGCGCCAAACAAATATAAGTTACAAAAAAACAGCACCTATGCGCTAAGAATCTAGGAGCGTACACAGTGCAGATGGACAGGGCAGAAGTCAGTTTGGATCATTCCATAAATTTATTGTATTAAAAATAAACGACTATGTGAAACTGCTTTGACATTACTGGACAGATAAAGCTGTTGGCGTGCTATTTAAACAGTGTCTGTGTTGAATCAGAACATCATAACATGGAAGATCTGCGATGTTCAGGATGCTCCACCATCCTTTCTGATTAGGCAGGGAATTTATTGATTAAACACAAATGACTGGAAATCACGGCAGAATGAAGCGTTTGGAGAGTATGTGCAGTTTGTAGGTAAACTGACTCTTAAACCAAGAAGATGAAGGAGAGAAAAATAATTCACCCGAGAGACAAAGAAGGGAGAGAGAATTAAAAACAGAAACTTAAGCTCTCTGGGCCTTTTTCTTCCCTCCAGGCATTTTGTGGCTTGTGAAAAAATGTGCTGTATATTTGAAGTGTTGGGTCACGTGACATAGGAAGGCTTTATGAATCAGAGAGTATAATTATTTCTTAGTGAGTGAGAGAGTGAGTGTGTGCCTGTGTTTAGGGAGTGAAAGAGTGATTTTAAGAAGTAGAGACTGAGAGGAGGAGGAGGAGGAGGTGGAGTGAGTGCAGGAGGGAGAGTGAGGGAGTGACGGAGAGAGAGAGACAGAGCGCCTCGCTGCTACTCTATCTTTGCTGTCAGAAGGACTCTGATGAACGTACATACATCTTTTCTTCTTGTCCCCCGTTCGTTCTGCTAATCAAACCTTTCCATCACGTTCTTTATCTGTTCCTCTGATCACCAACAGCATAGCCGGTGAGTAATTTGAACTTAACTAAGTTTTGAAATCAGTGCTGTCAGTCTTTGTTGTTGTACTGTTTCTTTTTTCCCTTGACTGTCGCTCTGTAGTCACGGTGAGAAACTGTATTTTATTTAGGTTTTTTTTGGGGGGGGGGGCTTATATTTGGACTCAGTAAACAGTTTAAATTAAACACAGAACACAAGCACTGAGAAGATGAATCGTTTTCACCGAGAATGTCCTATCACGTGTGTTTAGATGCAGTGTTTCAGTGTTTGTTTTCTTCGTGACTGTGAGTGACACTGAGTTTATATGAAAACATACTTGAGCATGTGAGCGCCTGCATGTGTGTCCACATATGTGCTTATTAGTGAGCTACGGTGACGGCCTGTGGAGCTCTTTATTATTAGCATATGTGTGTGTGTGTTAGTGTGTACACAGTTGCATGTGTTTGATGTGTATGAATGTGTATTCACCAGAGGAGTCACCAGTCCTTGACCTGTGTTTTTATAAGCAACATATGAACACTTGGAAAAGAGAAGCATTGTTTTCCACCTTTCAAACAGCACAGGCTAATTCCTGTGGAGTGAGGTGTGTCTGCAACTCTGGTCTTAGTTTACATGGAAGTTTATTTGTTGTGTTCACATAGTTAGCAATGTCACTGAGGATAATTTATTAAAGTTGGCATATGTGCTAGGTTAACTGGTTCCACTTGTTACAGCCATGTGTAACACAGTACATTTGGAGCTGTAAGATTTTGATATGAGATAAAGATGAGGGATCTGATGTCAGAGTAAGTTATAGTTTTTTATGGTTTGTCGCTGTAGTGTAGCGCTTCATGCAGTACTTTGGTTTATGGCTGAAGCAGTGTCTGGTCAGTAGGTAAACTGCAGCAGCTAGACCGCCTAGCTTTGCACCTGCTGTCTACAGCCGTTTACCCCTGGTGGACGTGACACAAGTGTGAGGGACATTTTGATTGAAGTTTATTGAAAAAACACCCACCGGGGTAAGTGAGAGGTACCTGCTGAAGGCCAGCGATAATATTGTTACCCTCTACTGTCATCTGGTCTATCAGTTCAAGATGGTGACATCTAGAGTGGAAGAAACGGAGCTCATCTCCGAGGCAGAGTAATTTCATGAAGCACCACCCACGGGTCTTTTTTCAAGGACAGGCTGTCCACACAGAGCAGCTTTATCTTCATGGTGTGTAATTGCAGCATTTTGCATGTCTTCACTGGGTGTATGGAATCAATTATTTATTATTTGTGCTTAGTGTTATACACTCCAGATGGTTATTGGTCATTATTTATGAACATACTTATAGTGATTGTAAATGTGTTGTGTTGTTAGATTTATTGGTTTATTGAGAGTATTGTACAAAGTAGACACGAGAGCGCATACCTCCACCAAGGCCCCAAGGTTGTGTCATTCATTCATTTACTCAGTCATGTCCTGCGACTTTATAAAAGGCTTAAACAAATCAAGACCCTACTCTTCTATTGGCTGTCCTCCAAAATGTAATAGGTTCATCCTTTACCCACATCCTGCCTCTCCACTAAGTAAAAAAAAAATGGTGCATTTTTTGCATAATCCAACTGGAAAATAAGGAACAAACTAAGACACAAAAAAATCTATGAGCCAACCATTATAAAAAATAAAAAGAAGAAGAAGCCTCTTGACTGAAATGAACAATATATCATGTTTAATAATCTGTAATAGTTATAATAATAGACTGGTAGGATTTACCAGAGGAAATAAGAAAAAGGCACCACATGTGTGTTTTGTTTTGTTTGTTAGTCACATGTTTCTCAGATTTGGACATTTCTGGTCTGGATTAGAAGATTAAATGTCCTCAGAAAAAAAATCTGTAAAACCATCAAGGTCTTTAAAGTTTGAAATGGAAAAATAAACCTCAGTTTTGTTCATCAGCTTTTTCACATAACTGTAAAACTTGTGTTATGGTGATAATACTTTTCAGGTGTAGATAAATCTACAGGATTTACAGGAATAACTGAAACAACAAAAAGCGTTTATATTGCAAAATCTGCTAACAGTCCTTCTTTGTGACTTGACTTTGAGCAGTAAATCTGGGAGTTGTTGTTACCTGTCTTTTTCTGGAATGTCTATAGCAATTAAGGCCCCAGTGGTAGGGAGGGGTTAGACAGGTGGTTTTAGGGGAATCGAGGTTCTCGCTGCCACCACACTATAATTAACAAGGAAACTATCTGCACACCATTTCCTATGTGTATTTTTGCAGGTGTGCTGCTCTGATTGTGAGGATTTACATTTTCAGCCTGCCTCTGAGCCATCATTAAAAGATCTTCTGGCATAAAGTTTAACTACTGTGAATGTGGTTTTTTGCATGTTGTGCTTGCATGTGTTTCTCAGTGTTGCTTTGACTCCCCAGGCTAAAACTAGTGGTGGTGAAACCCATCCATTATGCATCTCTTCATGCAGAGAAAGGATTGTTTTCTCTCTGAGATGAAGACAGGACACACCTTTATCGCTGCTTATGTAAATCCTAAAAACTGCTCCTCAGCTCTGTAGGCTTTGCCTGTTGCTTTCTTATTTTATCCTCTTCTCTTTGTTTCCTTCTGTCTTGATTCATTTCTCCAAACTCTTTGGCATCATCTGTCTTTGTCTGTTCCTGTTGTGGTGTGTTTTCTTGTTTGGCTGGACCCACTGCTGGAGTCTCCATGTTGAGCTCTCCAAAGGGCTCTACCACATCATGGAAACAGCGAGCTGTCGGGATGACTTCATCAAGTCACAAAGTGTTTTATGTCTCACTGTAAGTTCTCACTCTTTCCATACTCTAGTTTAGCACTGCAAGTCAATACAGAGCTGTGTGACATTATGTTTAAGCAGTTAGGAACAAAAAAAAAGATCTTGGAATGGCATCTAATGGTTATTTATAATACACCAAAAAATAATAAATAATGGCTTGAATGATGACACTCCCCAGCAGCGGTACTGAAAAACAATACCTCTTAAGTGGCAAATGATTACACAGAGGTTCTACTTTGCATTGTTGCTGTAAGCAAATACGTGTTTGTGTGATGCCAAGAGCAGGCAGATGTCAAACAAGTTTGAGGGGAAGGAATGCAGGGCTGTTTGGAGACACAGGTCCGTCTGTCACTAGGTGTCTCTCTCAGAGCCATTAACCACGCACTTGTTGAAAGACAGGGATCTGTCAGCTTTGCATCAGATAATAAAGTGTTGTAGATATTGTTTTCATTGCCAAAATACTGCTGACGCCAGCAGTGAGATCAGATAACCCTCTCATTATCATGTTTCACTAAGAACAGTTTTAATTTGTCCGTGACAGCTCAGTGTCCATAAACTGTTCCTGATGGCTGTACATGGGCATTTTTTGCCAAGATGACATAAAAGAGTCATTTTCTCCAGACATTTTGGAAAGCCAGTGTCTTAAATCTATTAGAACACATGGATTGTGAAGTCATTGTTTCACCTCTGTGGTATTATGACTTCATTCATGACCCACAACCTAAACATAACCCTCTCTGCTTCAGTCGTTTCCTTTACAAACTCACTGAACATAAATCATTTTGTGATGTTGACAATTGGAAGACGGTGCCTAGAAGACTTGACTTTGTGTTGAAAAATGAACAGGAGTGGGCAAGTCAGAGGTGGAAAAAGAGTAACAGGACTCGATAATTCTGCCAAACTTTCCCTGCCAGGATACATGGTACACTTCATTTATCTCCAGGCAGTGAATTTACAATTCAGTCCTTCCAGTAAAAGTTTTGACTTGCTTTTCTGCCTCTGCTGATTGACACATTTTGTATTTCACCTTGAAGGAAATTTATTAAAATTTGCACATTGTGGCCTTTTGGGGAGTTGAGGAAAACCAAAGAAAATCAATGAAAATGTCTCAGGCCGGAAAAAAAAAAAAAACAGAAAAAAAAGAGGGGGGGTTGAAGAAGTGAAGAGAAGAGAAGCATCATGGAAATTTGGCCTCAAAGCAAATACCCTTGAAGACAAGAAACTCTCAACACTTTCCTCATATAAAATGGCACTGTTACTGTAATGTCTGTGTGTTTTCCGTGACTGGAATAAGAAACATCCTCCGGTAAACAAACTGGGGCAGCGCACAGAATCCTGTTCATATACGCCGAGTAATCACCTGTGGTTTCTTCTGCTGACTAAAAAAACCCAACTGCCTTTCTTGGTTGTGTGGCGCAGAATTTCCTGAGATGCCGTGATTTATTTGTTATTTTTGACTGCACTTCTTATGGCCTAAGGGGCCTGACTCCGTCACAACGGTTAAGGCACAATTGTTGTTTTGCTCACAGAGGATTTGATACCCTTTGTTTGACAGACATTCAATCTGTGGGAACTGTTCTCGCTCACTTTCTGTCAGTTTGACTCTTGCTTGCTTCACCTCTCTACTCAGCCTCTGCCTTTTGGTTCAAATACAAGCTCTTCAACAAACAAGACAATCTCATTGTCTGTAAACAGGCCTGGTCATGCAGCGCTGTCTCCAAATTACCGACTTGATTGATTTCATTTAATTTCCTACACGGCGTTTTCATCTTGATAAAATCAAAGGATTATCTTGAGTGTAACCAATGAGCCTGACACTCCAGTATTTACAGAAACAGCCCATGTAAATTTAAACTACAGCCGCGCACCTCTTAGGCAATGATGGAAAGTCCCAGCAGCAGACCTGAATCCACCCATCGCTGGCCCTGGTGCTGCTCGCCTGCCTGGCCGCCTGCTGCCTCCTGTGTGCCCCCCAGGCTCAGGGGAAGTTGGGAGGCCCTCCATGCCCATTTGGCCCTGGCTAACAGGGGATGAGGTCACTCCAAATTCCCCTTATCCCCTTATAGCCCCAGACGGGCTGGCGAAGTGAGCCTACCACAGGACCCAACATAAAACATAAATGGCTCTGTAAAAAGCTGCTGGGCTGATGTGACTCATTAAAAACACTGGCGCCAACTCTTTTATTAATTCATTATTGTGTTTGGGGAGAGTGAACTTATGGGTTCTATTTTAAAAGGCTTCATATTTGTGTTACTTACCTTTTTTTTGTTTGTTTTTTTACTTTCTTACGTATGATCATGATCATTCTAGAGGATTCTCTGGATACTTCAGTATTGACTTGAAGCTGTTCTAAAGTATCATTCAGTGGATTCACGCACAGGCTTTATTTGTGCTTTAATACGTCATGTGTGTAGACTCGGAGCCTCTGCAGTGATCATCCTTATTTTTCTCACATCTTTCTTTTCCTCTTTCTTCTTTTCTCTTCTCCCAGCACTTGTAGACAGATTGAGCTGCCTTTATGGGGCCTGGTTTGAGTTCACGAGGCAGATACCCAAACGGGCCAAATGCTGGCCAAGTACATACTCATAACACACATACACACACACACACACACACACACACACATACACACATTATGAGGCTGTGCGATGCTGGCAGTTTTGTTTTTCCAGTCTGTACCTCTTCTCCCATTAGGCCCACTGTGAAATCTTTAGTGATGTTTTTGTGCGTTAGCCGCACAGTGGAACCACTGGACAGGGTCATGATACAAGTTGTATAAGCAGTGGAAGGATAGAGATGGGGTGGGGGTGGGAGAGGTGGAGGAGAGGATTGGGTATAAGGAGGTGATTATAGAGGATATATGTAGGGTGGGTCAGACGCAGGAAAAATGAAAGGAAATGTGTGGAATAAACTGAAGTCGGCAAAGAAAGAGAGGAAGAAGTAGAAAGAGAAAGAGTGAAAAAGAAAGATGGCAGCATGGCCGTGTTGGCAGGATGGGGGTGGGTGCCTATCGGCGGCTGCTCCTTCCTGAAACGTGGCCACCCGAGCCTGCCTGGGCCCTGGATGCACATGTGGAACAGTTTACTGTAATGGAACTCTAAATTAGTGGTGGTTTGAAGCTGCCTGCAGCAGTAGGGTGTAATTAACTGGCTCTGTTGAAAGAGAAAGAGCCAGAAAGAGAGGCAGGGAGGGAGCCAGACCCTGGAAAAGGCATGGGGTGAGGTGTGTGTGTGTGTGTGTGTGCGCGCGCACGTCAGAGGGTGCACTCACACATGTGTGGAGTCTTTTTTTTTTTTTCTAAAAAGCTTGATTGCATGAGTATGTGTTTCGACTGTGTGGTGCATATGTGTGTGTCTTGGAACTTGCTCGCTCTTTTTCCCGGGCACGGCGCCACCTCTTAGTGCCCCCCAGTGCCCAGACCCTGTCACTGTTCCTCTGTGCGTTTTCGCTCAGTTCAGCAGTTCACCAGTTCAGCCTAAGACCCCCTCCTCTCATTTCTTTGTTGTTTATGCCGAATTCATTACCAAGATTTTTTTCCCTGTCTTTTCTCCCAGATTCACAAGCCACAGCAGTTCCAAATTCCTTGGCTCTGCTCTTTTTCAAAGCCACATTTAAAAAACAAGCTGATCACACCACCCACTCATAAAATCACGCTAGGGAAGGCAAAAAGAAAACATGAAAAAGAAAATGGGAGGCTTTACTGTGATTCCCCCCCCCCCCCTTCCTGTATTAACAGTCAACAGTGGGGCATAACTGGAGCCTTGTCCACACTTGAGCCTGACTTGTCTGTGCCCACTGTGAGGAGTCGAAATGACGAGCAGCCTGCAGGAGGTTAGAGCCCAAATGACTCTGTGGGATGGGAGCCTGACCTCAAGAGAAGATAGTTGGAAGTGACAGCAGCAGTTAGCAATCAGTGGATCTCATTTTCCCTACCCCCTACCCTCCGTGCCCCTCCCCTTAATGCTCCGGACCCCGTGTCTGGGCCTCTGGTCCTGGGGGAAAGAGGCAGAGAGGCAGGCTGCTGTGCTAGGCTGGCAGCAGGAACAGAGGAGCTCTTTATAGTAGAGTTCTGGTGATTTAAATCATATGGCATAGCCTGGAATCACTGTAGAAATCTGGAAGCTCTTCAAAACTGCAGGAACAAGAGCTCTCTCTCTTTTTCTCTCTCTCTTTTTTCCCCTCCCTCACTCCCTCCCGCTCTTCCCTGTTATAACTTTTTCCAAATGTCTTTCTTATTTTCTTTTCCCCTCGCCCAGTCCTAGTTTTTCCTCTCACAGTGCACTCATTCTTTTTCTCTCACATCTTTATCTGTTTTGGTTGTTGCCACTCTGTTCTTCCTTACTTCCTCCTTCCTTCCCATTCTCTCATACCTGTTGGTATGAGGTTTGCACATCCTTCTTACACTGTGGATAAACTATTCCCAGTCCCCACAGATTATAGCCTCAGAGTTGATTTGAGGTGAATTTTTTGTTTGTGAAATCAGCACATTTGTCTTATTGGTACCATAAAAGAAACACTAATCATCCTGTTTTAAGTGGCGAACATACTATTTAGAAATAACACATTTCTCTGCCTTTTTATCCTCAGAATCTTCAGTTGGATGACTCTTCTAAATTGGAGTCCAGCCTTCTTTCAGTAAAGCCGGGGCTTTGTCATCGCTCATCCATTCCCCACATCCGGAGAGCTTTGGATAGGAGACTGATTTCAACTTTTCCCCGGGATTTCCACTCGCTGTGAGAGCTTTTTGCTTCACCCAGCGGCCTGCTGCAGACCTCTGGGTGTTACCTCGCCATGGCTACCAACAGGGAGCAGCAGGTGGGTCACATGACTGGCTTCCCACCTGCTGTTTACCCCTTCGCCTTCAACTCCATGAGAAGCCACTCTCCTTTTGACCTGCTGGCCAACAGCAGCCTCTTCGGGAGGTTTGGCGCTGACCTGCCGAAAGAGATGGCGGCCCTCTGTAAGTGATTTTCGTTACTGTGTGTGTTTCCTTCTTTCTCATGTATCGTTTTCCATTTCACCTCTAACTACCTTATATGGCCCATACCTTCAGTTCCATCATGTGACATCAAACAAATTAGATGTCCACTGTATGGAGGAAAATACAGCAATAGCTAAATTGCACTTCATTATGTGTAATTTTGTGGAAATGGAAAACTTCGGGTCTGTTTGTGATATAGGGCAAAATCCCCCAAAGAAACCATGAGGAAAAAGTCCACTTTCATCAATACACTGATTACTCTGCTCCTGTGGTTTCCTTATAGATGCTTGTAGATGGTGTGGTTATGACCACAAACGCTGGCTCTGGCTTCACTAGAGAGAGAGAGAGAGAGAGAGAGAGTGTGTGTGTGTGTGTGTGTATGTGTGTGTGTGTGTTTGTCTGTCTGTCTGTGTGTGTATGTGTATCTGGACCTCTTGCAGAGCTTTTGTGAGGCAGGCAACCCACAAGTCTGCAATTAGAGACAAAACAACATTCTTTCAGTGTGAGGTGATGAGTACTCTGAGCAGCAACAAATAGTTTAAAAAAGTGCAGCAAATATCTGGAAATGAGCGCTGTTGTAAGACACATTTTTAATACTCTTTAATAGAATTGTGTACTACACTGCTTTGGTTATGTGAGGCGAGCTGCTGGCAGAGTTCAAGTGACCGCACTTACCAGAAGCACTTAAGAGTTGTAGTTCCAGTCTTGAGCACAGGGGGCACTGTTGTATGCTGAAGCTCAAGGATGGGATGATGTATGGAAGACGGAGCACAAAGAGGAGATTGTTGGCAATTCAGAGTGTTTTTCTGTCAAGAAAAAGCCAGATTACACAAAAGCTGCCAGCATACATTGCTCATTGTTCAAAACACCTGCTTGTTTCAGAAAGCTGTTTTTTAATCAGTATCAGGATTCTAGGTCAGGGAGTATCGTTGTGTAAAACCCTAATTTGCTGCTGAGGATGTCAGCGATACAGAGAGGGAGACGAAAGAGAAAAGAATGAGTACTTTTTGTGAAGGTAAAGGTAAGCGGGAGTTATTTGAAATCCTATCTGAGCGCAGTGCTAAAGGGGCGGCAGGTGGTGGGTGGTAGGTGGTGGCGGGGCTATAATGGGTGTGGGTGGCAACAGCTGAGTGCAGAAGCCTGAGACCCCCCCCCCCATGCCCCCCACCCCCCTGCCGCCTGTGTGTGCAGTCCCCCTCACTCCCCCACCACAGCATGCCTGAGCACCTCTCCAGCCTTTCAGCCGTCAATCACTACCTCACCTCCCCACCCCCTCCCTCTTCCTCGCTGCTGCTGCCCACCTAATCCTCAAGGTATTTTCACAGAACCAGAGAGAGAGAGAGAGAGAGCGAGCGAGTGAGGGAGAGCACCTGGGGGTAATGTCCTACTGTGGTGGAATCCAAGAACACACCCAGTTAGGAAAACACACACATGCAAACACACCACCAGAGACACTCTTCCCACTCTGTGTCTCTCTCACACACTCTCACACACACTAGCTTTCATCTAAAAACTAGAAACATACCCCTAACACAGAATAAAATCCCACCGCGCTGACAGACGGATTTTTTTGGTTTTTACTCTGGCATGAGTTAAAACAAAAACAAGTATCAAAGCACAAACAGACACAGGCAACCACATGCACCAGGGCTTCATAATGTCGGCTTGTACTGACACATCCATGTTGGCAGAGGTATCGTTCACAGGGGTTCTGGACCACAGTTATGTAGTTTAAGCGCTGTGTCAGAGATTAAACAAGGCTAAGGTCAAAGTTTAAGTCAGGATCATGGTTGCAATTAGCCTCAACTCGGCTTAATGTGTGGGGATTGACATTCTTAAGAGTCTCATGTGAGCTGACTGATATCATGACAAAGTCCAATATCGCTTTTTTTAACTTAAATCTTTATTGGCACAAAGATTAACACCAAACAGTGTCAGTAACAGAACAAAACGGTGCTTGGGAAATACTTTGCATTAATCTCATCCTTCATTCAGCTAGTCTTGCAACACCACTTTCTTATTTTTTTTTATCCATTTGTGCTTTGTGGAGTCTCATAACACAGACTTCATGCTCTAGGAGTGACATTTTTTCTTCTTTTTTCAATGAGTAACCTAAGGATAGACATCCATCAGATGCATTGGACTGGAGTTAATTACTTTTTCAATTTTAATTAATCTCTTTCTCATTTTTCATATACTTGACATTAAGTTTTCCTAAATTCCAGCTGCAAAAAATATGTATCAGACTCCAGTGGATTTGCTTTTGTTTGACAAACATTCCAAAGATATTCAGCAGTGAAAAACACTGGACTATAATGTGAGTTAACGCTTACTGACTAAATTAATGATCAGATAAAATGATTTTGTTTCTACACATTTGTGCAAAAATCCATTTTGATATGATTAAATTATTGACCACAGGATGTAAAAATATCACCTGTTATCAGCTCTTAAAAGCTTTTTATTAGTGATTCCTAAGACGAGGAGTGTTACAAGTCACTTTACTGACAGCAGTCTCATTCCCTGCTCTTTTAAACATTAGCAGGGAAGACAAAAGCCCTTGGTTTTGACATTCCCTAGGCCCTGTTTTTCTTCTCCTTCTCCTTCTTCTCCAAGAGTTGGCTTAACAGGGCTGCTTATTGTTGTCAGAGCTGTCTCTAGGCCAGACTGAGAAAATACCGTGCATATAAAGGGAGTAGCACTGCAGATATTTTTATGTGTGTCTGTGAGCGTGTATGTGGTGACTACCTTTGTTGGGTGTGTGTGCTGCGCCGACAGGTCGGAGCACCTCCCATGGCGGCACTCTGTTTTGGCACCAACGTGTCTTTGGAAATACCTGTTTTGCACAGAGGTGGGAAGAGACAGAAGAGGGAGGGATGGGGTGGGCCAGGTCGACTATATTTACACACACAGTAAGTTCATTTTTAATGCATAGGTGGAGCAAACACCTTCAGGGTACTCTCTAAGTTAATATCCAAATTAAGCATAAATGAGGTGGCACCCCTCTGATCCTTTCTGGTCATTTCTTTATAAGTGTGCAACAGCGTTTGTTCAACCATGAGAGGGTCTGACGGCTCTCTGTGCAGCGTGTACTGGAGGCCGTTATCAGTTGATCCCTGTCATTATAGGAGTCATTCAAACAAACAGTTGGAAGCCCATTAAGGCCACTTACTATGTGATAACATCGCCACTGAGCCCTGAAACACCTCTCTAAGCTTTCACCAATCAGGGCCGGAGCCCTGGCCCCAAAGCCAGCCACAGGGATGTTTTGAAAAGCTAGTAGGTCATTTCCTTCAGCCCACATGGCTCGGACCAAAATCTGAAGTCCTTAGCTGGGCTCTGACTTTCCATTCAGAACATAATTTTTAGATTTATGTCGGGTGATGTAAACAGAAAGCTCACAAGGGGCTTAGCTTTGAGAGTCTGCGCTGCACCACAGTGGGATGAAATTAAAAGCATTGTATTAATAGAATGGAATGAACAGCGTGTTCAAACTTGTGTAAAAGCCACCTCAGTTGGCTCAGTGGTGCCTCAGGTGGAGACAAAGTGAACTGCCGTGCTGTTTATGTAAAGTATGTGTGAGGATTGGATTTATACTCCACGCACAAATGCATGAGCACACATGCACACGCATTAACATACTGGTTTCCTTTCACATATGTTGCATCCATAGATGTGCATAAACTTGTGTGTGCACATGAACACACTCACACAAACCATTAAGTCAGACAGACTGTGAAAAGGACCAAAATGTTCCAGCAGAAAAAAAAAATATCCTCACGCAGAGTGACATAATTAAAAACACTCATTGCATTCTCAAACACACACACACACACACACACATGCACACACATGCATACACATAAGGAGGTCATGTTGGCTCAGGGAGCTCGGGGAGTTGCGTAAAGGAGCCATTTTGGTGGGAAATGTGGTATTAGAGGGAATGTAAAAGCGAACCTTTTAAATGGAGGAGAGGGACAGCAGGGAAAGATGTTGAGTTGCAGAAAGAAGCCTTCTTTTGGAGTGTAAGCAGAGCACAAACAGCACATTGTAGCAGCACTTTATTTATTTTCTTAAAGGTGCTGGGTTTCAGCCCAGCCTTGATGGAGGTTGGTAGGTATGTGGTTGACACTGCGTTTGGATTTGTCTGGGTGCATATATGTGTGTATGTGGGCACACTATATTTCAAACATTTCAGAGATGGGAGTGAGACCAGGAGGAAGATGAAAGAGAAAGCAAATTGTGTATGGATATGAAAGTGATGAGCTCAGCCCCATTGCCCCTCACTCCCTTACAGGCATTAGTTCCACTACAGACACAGGAAGACAAAAATCCCATCTTTGTTTTTCTTCTCCTTTCAGTCTTCTAAAACTGTCAAGTCACCCCTGTTTTGAAGCTGTGAACAATCCCTAAATAATCCCTTTTCACATTGCTTTCAAGCAAATTCAGTCCATCTCTCACCTGTGTCAATCTCAGTGGTATTTACACATTTGATGGAAACACACTATCTGTTTATCTGTACCTTTACATGTGATCACTGTGCATGTACAAGGATTTAAAATATATTGAAGTTTCTGAACATACATTTATTTTGTGTAAAATTCATGGAATACAGCTGCTGTGATCACAAATAAATGCGTCAGTACACATTGATTACCTTCTCATATTTGTTTGTCTGTGAAAACTTATGTTATTGTAGACATTTTATGACTTTTGGTATTGTACACTTTATTTTTCACTGTCTTAGTGGAGAGAAACAGAGAAGTCAGTGGAGAGACTTGGGGGATGGCCTGGGCCCGAATCAACTATAGGCCACTATAGTTCATTCATAGTACACACTCTACCAGGTTGAACTACCTTCACACTCCTATGGATATTTTTAACGGCATAAAGTTATGTATGCATATGCTATAATCAGAACCCAAATACAAGGGAGAATGTTTTGATTCAGCCCACAGACATCACTCTAATTCAATCTCAATGTTGCAAAACTATGTGAACTCCCAGTATTAATGATTAAGGATAGCTCACTTGTATCTCTGCTCCCGTTAACCTGATCTATGCAGTAAATTTGCAATACTATACTGAACAATTTGTGTGTGATAAAAGCATGTGCAGAGCTGTTTGGCTGCGTCCTTGATCTATCAGTGAGACTGGAGCCTCTTCGGCTTTAATAAACAGCTCTGCGTCGTCTGACATCGCCGCTTTCATCTCCCTAGGCGACCACTAGCCTCAAGATGACAGCTCTCTAAGGCACTCTACTCCTTTTTGGAAATCGATTCCCATCACATTTCTCTTTTTATTTTTCTACCAGTATTGGCTGTGATTCAACAAATGGTGGGGGGAAAATAGACAGAAAGGCCTACTTTGTTTTTCCAGGCACTTCAACAACTCGGTTAAAGAGTTTCTGTGTAACCGATAGCGAATGGAATATCTGCTCCTCCGATGATATCCACCTAAACCCTGACGGCTTATGTACTCTTGACTTCCCTCGCACTCTTCCCTCTCCTCTTTCTCCTCCGCCTTCACCTTGGATTTCCTCTCGTTATCCCTTTCTGCAACTTAGAGCCAATTTGCCCTAAGTGCTGGAAACTTGCTGAAACTTCGCATGTGTGTTTGTGTAACCGTGTGTGTGTGTTTGTGTGTCTCCGTGCATACATGGAGAGTCAGCAAAGGCTTCTGGTAAAAACGAAGCCACAAAGTGTAGCACAGCTCTGACATGATGACAGATGAAGATAAAGAGGCTACTATTAAAAATGGGAGGGGTCTGTTTTCAGATGGGCCTTTTTGGGCACGTGCAAGTCGAAGAGCACGCAATGGCGAGAAGGAGGGATGGGCCATCAGAAGGCGTGGGAGGGCACATAGGCACAGGGCGGGCCTATGAGAACAAGACAGGGGGTTTGTATTTTTGGCCAAGCAACTCAAATATCATTTTTCTTTTTTTTTTTTCCACCCCCAAACAACACGAGTAGCAAAATGTCATGACAGTGCAGATAGAGGGAGAGCGAAAGGCAAGAGAGTGAAAAGACCTTGCTGAAAGATGGCCAAGACTGATAATGTTCAGAAAAGTAGCTCTTTAAGGCCTTCAGAGAGACCAGCATGTGAACTGAGACGAGCGTGGCTGTCGCTGACTAACTCATGCCTCACTTTCCCCATGTCGGTCCTCAGTGACACATCAGGTATCTTCTGCTGATATATTGTGAACGAGCGAGTTAGATGAGGGGGTCAGATTACATGTCTTGTCATAGCTGAACATGTGTAAAACTGACTGAATGTGATGATAAAGGACGATAGGATTTTGCTCTGTGTACACTGCTGAACCTAACACACACCCTCCGTCAAAGAAGATAATCAGATCTTATTTCTTATCTCACGTCGATGACTCAAAATCAGTGCATCTTTTGCCACTTTTCTTGTTTAAACCAGAAATCTGTATGTGTGTGTCTTTTATGAGGACGGTTTTAATACTTCCATGTATTTGGGAAGACACTTTGGGCTACAAGGACATTCTAGCCTTTCCACACAGCGTCTTGAGGTTTTAGCTTTGGGTTAGGGTTTGGTTAAGGAGCGAAGGAATGCATTATGTCAGTTGGGATAGTCTCACAAAGATAGAGAAACATGCATGTGTGTTTTCCCGAGTAACCTGAATCTGTCTGTAGTGGGACGGCACGCTGAACTGGTGTTCAGTGTCTCTATCATCACCGGCAATCTGTTTCAGCACGTCCACACACTGCACACATGCTCACATCAGCTATGGAAAAGCTCTGCATTCCTTTTAAAATCACCATGATGCATTTAGCGCATAGACATTTAAAAACAAGCTGTCTTTATTGCCTCACACACCACTGTGTTGTTGACTGTCGGCCTGGAACCTAAATGACTGTATACAGAGGAAGTGACAACAATGTGTTGTATACGTCTTATCTGTAATCGGCATCAGAGTGTCAGACAGTAGTAAAGCCTGATTTTCCTGGGCTTCAGCACACGTGGGACTAAATGCAGAGTCCAGTTTCATAGAGGTGGAAGGAAAAGAACTCAGATCCTTTACTTAAGAACAAATGCCAGAACGATGAATGTTTCATCATTGCATATTTGTAATTAATATGTAGTACTGTGTAGCCTGAGGTGAGATTATTTTTGGAACCTTGCTTTCCTTCATACTGATCAAGCACACTCTGCAACAATGATATGAATAATTCATTTGTACAAGTACTGTGCTGTATTCCCATCTTACATTTTGTATTGTTGAATATTGTGTCAGTGTGCATTTTTTTAAATCTTTTGTTGATGCTTTGGTTGCTCTATGTTGTAGTTGTTTCCTTGTTTGTGTTATATATCAGTTAAATTGGGAAGAAAAGAAACAAATGCTACAGCGTAGAAAGACTCCTGCATTGGACAAATTTACATAAAAATGATAAGTAAAATATACTTGAAAGTAGTCAAAGTATTAATTATGCAGAATGTGTCATATGTATTATACACGGTCTGTCCAAAAATGTCCCCATCTGATTTAACACAACAAATAGTTCATATCTCACCACTTGATAATTACTGTAATGATGAATATGTTTTAGATGGAAGCAGGTCTTTTCTGTGAGTATCGCCTCATTTCTTAAACAACCATCAGTTTGATACAGAGCGTAAAGATTGGACTGTGTTTGTGGAAAAAGGTCATGTGGTCTTATGAGTCCAGACTGACCCTGTTCCAGAGTGAGAGGAGTGGTAGATGAAGTCATTACAGTACAAGCCTGTGGGGGCAGTGTTGTGATCCGGGGTTGATTCAGTTGGTCAGGTCCAGGTTCAACAAATGAGGTCACCTGACTACCTGAATATACTGAATGATCAGTGAGGAACATCAGTGGATTTTTTTTTTTTCAATTTTTATTTTGTTTAATTCCCTGATGACGCAGACATATTTCAAGAGAAAAATACCAAGATTCATCAGCCTCAAATATGAAAAGAAGTGGCTCAGGAGCATGAGGCATCATTTTTACACAGATTGGCCATCACACAGTCCAGACCTGAACCCACAGAAGATCTTTGGGATGGGATGGAGAAGACTTCACACACCGGTCTGACTCTCCATCATTAATACAAGACCTCAGCCAAAAATGAATGCAACTATCAGTGGAAATAAATGATGTGACATTTATTGTGTAATTGCATAAGTCTTTTGTGGTATATGCAATTCCATGGCAAATATCCCATAAGCAAAAGTGACAGTTGTCTGATGAAATATTGTGTGTGTGACTTTTATCATGGTTAGACAGTGTATATGTACACCACCATCTATAAAGATGGAATAACTTTGTTTTCAGACACATTTCCCTTTTTAGTCCTATTTATACACATCAGTAAATACCTCTGATCATGTGCAATGATTACATTCTTAGTTCCAGTCACACTTTATCAATTAAGAATGAACCACATTGTCATAGTCCTTTTAATGAGGAAAATATATTTTACTCTAATCTTATAAACAACAATGTATTATAGAGTATTTTTGTTTTTATTGTTGCATTTCACTGTATACTTTGTCAATGTGGACTCAATTTTAGATACTTTAAATCAGTGTTTTTCAACTGTGGGGTCACCTGAAATTTCTTGTACTTGACAAAAACAAAACAAAACAAAAAAACCCCATACTAATAAAAAAGAATATATGGTGAGTTGAGAGAGACGATCAAAATCCATAAAAGACATGACAAAACTGAAACACTGTGGTACTGTTTATGTGTCAAATGTTCATTGTGGTCGGTTTCAGATGCTGCAGCTCTTTCATAATTCATATTTAACTTATTGTTTGTTCAGTATTAATTGTCAGCCTTGTAAGTCCAAACTGGACTGACTGTACATATCCTGACCAAGGAAAATACAATTCTGACTTTGTGTAGTAATCTGAACCTGGATTTTCTGCCTCCGTCCATAATAATATATATTATATAGCCTAAATGTCATCTAAAATCATCTAAAAAGTAAAGCAAACATTATCAAAAACAAAGAAATTTTAGCAAAAAAAGAGGCTCCATGTTGAATGTCTGGGGTTGCCAGTGATTTTTTTTATGTTAAAATGGGGTCACGAGCCAAAAAAGTTTTTTTATATAGTAAATTACATAGACAAATATATTTCCAAGTGCTTTAATTAAAATATGTATGTATTCAGTGTACATAAACTAAATGAATATGCATAAAATACAATGGAAAGAAAGTACATCGTGATGGAAATAATAAAAACGTGCAGCTATTCCTTTTATTAGTGGAATAAGACTAGTTTAATTATAGGTGCATGAACAAATACTTTTTTTTTTTAGCTTGTTCTATATATATCAGTGTTTAGATAGTAACATAGTACTGTGTTGTATATTTTCATGGCAGATAATTGTAGTGTATTAGAAAGTCTAATTACTTTATTCTGAGATATAATAGAAGTACAGGCAAGAAATGTGAGTACTCAGAACCATACTTGAATAAAATTACTAAGTTATACCCCTGCTGTTTTCTACCATATAGATGAAGAAATATAACGTAATTTAAAGTTTTAAATATTTTCAGAAATCTGGTGCAATTAAGCCTGACTGAAAACAGCAATCACACAAACCGGCCAGTGAGTTGGCAGCCACTGAAAATGAAAGATTTCCAAAACCAGAAACAAAAGCAGAGAACTTTGTCAACTAAAACAAATCACGCAGTCAGGAAAAAACGGCCATAGGGAACTTGATGAAATGGGGAGAGTATTCGCAGAAACAGAGGGGGGAAAAAAGAATTAAGGAGAGCGATGGAGAGACTTGTGAGCCAGGGAGAAGGAGGGAGGGCAGGATAAGTTTGGGGGGAAAGTTAGTGGCCCAGTGGGGGTTTCTTCTAGAGTTCAACCTCTCTGGCCAGGGAAGGAAGGGGAGGAAGGAGGAGAGGGTGGGGTGGGGGGGAGTCAGGGACCGGCCTGGGTCAGCAGCAGTATGGAGTATGTGTAGATTAGATGTCTAAACTCACTCTGCAAACCCTCTGAAGTGCTGGAAGACTCTCAGCTCACAGCGGTGAGTGCCAATAAGTGCAGAACCTGGGGTTAGTGGACTGAATTACAGTCTCAAGCATTTGAAAAAGAAATGTCAAAACCAGGAGAGACACGACTTGGCTTCATAAATCCCCAAATACAGAAGAGTTTCAAGTCTGATATTAAATAAAATGGTTGTATTTTTGCAGCTCACTGATCCAGAGAGCAACCCTGGCAAACAAAACTAATGTTACATAGAACATTTGAACACCAGGGGATTAGCTAGCCTCAGTTTCCAGGACGCTAGAAGTTTAAAAAAAAAAGACAGGAAGGAGACGAAAGACGAGTGTGAGAAGAATGCTTGTGGATCATAAAAATGTGACTCAGGGCAGTGATGATTTAATCTGAAGTGCATCCAGATCGGGACAGTTTGAAAATTATTGTGTAACTGGGTGGAGTGGTAGAAAAAGATATGAAAAAAACAAGAAAAAAAGTATTAACAAAGTCATCTTGCACTGATACTAGTGTATTTATCCCCTTAGTTCTTTACTCGCCATCATAAAGCTTGCTCTTCATGACATGACAAAGCCACTGAAGTTGTTTACTGTTCGACACATGCAACAAAAGAACTGTTAAATGTGTGTCTGTTTGTGTGACTGAGTGTGTGCTTTTGTATATGTGAGAGATGCATGATCCCCACATGTGTCTGTGTGTGCCAGCTTAAGAAAATAAATAAGAGCTCTGAGCTGAGGGGGAAAAGCTTTTAAGTCAATAAACATTTTAATCAAAATCATTCAGAATAGCCTGGAAATGTGAAAGCATGGTTTCTTTCACGAGACAGGAAAAAGAGTGAAGTGTTAGACAGAAGAGGAGGAGGAGGGAGGGCACTGTATGTTTATGGAGAGCCTAGCCAGCAGCACAGATTGACAGGAAATGGTGTCTTTTTTGCCTGCTGGGCTGTACCACTTGTACTGGTCTGACAGGGGGAGATGAATGTTCAGGGCACAGACTAAATCCATCCTATTATCATATATCTCCTATTGTATGAGACTGTTTGCTTTAGTCCAGTCAGGGTTTATCCATCCGGTGAGCAACAGTTAGAGCCAGTGACAGGCTTTTTAAAAAATTGATTCCTTATGATTAATCATTATAAGGGCAGTAGTGTTATTTAGGTGGAGTTGTTTTAGTAACTCAAACAAGTGTGCATTTTAGAAGAATGCATGTAGAAACTTGTTTTTTTTTTTAATGAGGTTCAATGATTATGTCATAAACTTTGCACACATTTATATCCACATCAGCATCCAGCATCAGTTTGTGATTTACTTTGACAAACGTTGTCTTCACCAAGTCCCAATCAAGGTCAAATGAACCTGTGAGAAGTGTGTCCAGCACATGGTGTGTTTGTATATTGGGGGTATTAGTCTGTGTAAATGCACTGCGGGGATTGAGCAAGGCAGACCTCATTCATCACTGTTAAAGCACTTCCAGAGGGAGAGATGGAAAGAAAAAGACCCATCCTCTGTTTCCTCCAACAGGCAGAGAAGAGGGAGGGATTTACCCCTGGCATCTGGTTTCTGGATTCAGCCACAACACACAATATTCTTTCGCTCGCTCTGGCTTTCTTTCTCACACTCACATACACACTCAGCCGGTGGCTGGACTTTAATATGGTTATGATTAGAGACGGGGCTCAGAGAGGGGAGGGGAGGGGGCTCATATTTACTGCAGGGGAATTGGGGGAGGTGCCATGTAAAGACAGACAGAGACAGGGACCAGATCTGAATAGGACATGAAGAGGAGGAGGGATGTGTTTGTTTGTATTTGAGGCTGAGATATTAAACATAAAAGCAGCGCAGATAAAAAAAACAAGAGAAGAATGGGAATAAAGTTTTGTCCTCTAACCAGACCAGTCCTTCCTCTTGTGCAGAGTCTGCTGGCCGGCCCCTTCTTCCTCCCCTCCCTCTCCCTCCTCCTCCCTCTGGGTCCCTCTTTCTATCCCTCCCTCTCTGGCATTCTCTCATTCTCTCCACCCCCTCTCAGAGTGTCACGCTGAGGCAGTTGGTTCGCTCCGCCGTGTCTGGGGCTCAGGGAGAGCTGTGAGAGGCTGTTATTTAGGTCTGTTACAGCAGACAGGGAGCAGCTAACCCGAGAGCAGGGGGAGAGTCCGAGTCACGCTCAGCTCAGCTCAGCTCAGGCACAAACCAGAGCTGCATTCCAGCTGAGGGGGGAAACTCCAGCACCGGCAGGAAAAGACAGCAGAGAGAGAGAGAGAGACAGTGACAGCAGGAGATAAGTGAAGGGAGGGAAGGGAAGGCGGCACATCCAGTTAGCTGTTGCTACCACTGAATGTTGTTGTCACTGTTTGAGTGAGTGACGTGAGCAGCGAAAGCAGGGCAGGACGCAGGCAGGGACTGAGGACTCGTAGTGATTTTTGCCGAGGGTGGGGGGGTGCCATGTTCGACTGTATGGAGGCTCTGGGAATGGGGCCCCGTCAGCTGTATGATGTCACCAGCCGTGGTGCGTGCATGCTGCGGAAGGCGAGCCCCTTCTTTGCGGGGCTGGACCCCTTCGCTTGGACAGGCAGTGCCAGCCTTCAGTGTAAGTGGCATCCTGTTTGCATTTCTTCTCTGACACAGTCACCTCTCTCTCTCTCTCTCTCTCTCTCTCTCTCTCTCTCTCTCTCTCTCTCTCTCTCTCTCTCTCTCTCTCTCTCT
>JAQQZY010000027.1:20535230-20552445 GCA_030068375.1 Ostorhinchus rueppellii | reverse complement strand
ATGATATGATATGATATGATATGATATGGTATGATATGATATGATATGCACAGTGTGTTCATGTGTGTGTCTGTGTTTGACTTGTGACTTTGAGCTCATGGAGTCAAGTTTCAGTGACAGCATGAACCACCTGAGGTTCGACCTTGCCAGGTGCTGTATATTAAAAACAAAACTCTGACAATGTCAGAGGAAAAGGGTTTATGAGTAACAGGAAGAGCAAAACCCCTAACACTTTGGATTCAGTCTGCTTAGCTTATCTTGTGTTCACTTTAGAAGTTTGGTTTCCAGTGTGTTTCTTATGAAAAGTTAATGAATATAGTCTGTGTGAAATGAAGTTTCTTGTATACTCCTGCAGTCATCTTAGGTCGAAGGTTTGTTTACGCTTCTGGATACGAGATGGATAATGATATTCCTCTTGAGCCAAGCAGCCATGAATTAATAAGTAGATGAATTATTTAATGGATAAATGGATGAATAAATTAGAAATGTACACTCTTCACAATCCAAGGGATGTTCTAGTCAGCTTTCTTCTCTTGGTTTTTCTCTCCTTCTCCTTCCACACTCTCATTTTTCCTGTCCCTCCTTTTGCCTATGACTTCAGACAGAGCTGAACAACAGGCCTGTCTCAGGACGTACAAAACTGGGGTCCATTTCCATACACTTCCAGGGGGCCACCACTGCTGTGAGAGAGCGTGTGAGAGTGGGGAAAAAAAGAGTGGGGGTGCCTATGCTTTGGTGGGACAAGTGTGGAGAGAGCCAAGCCAGATATGACAGTGGAAAAACGATCATGAAAATAAGAAGAGATGGAGAAGATGGATATGATGCATTTATGTGCGTGTGTTTTTGGGAGCTTTTTAGGATCCTGGGTGTGACATTTTAGTATTTTTCTGTTTGTTCATCCTCCTGTTTTTTGTTCCTTTATACTGCCTCTTGGCGGGAGTCATCTGTCTTCATTAATCGTGAAGACACCAGCGTTTCAGTGGCTGTCATGCACACTGGCTAAGCTTTAATGAAGACAGATGCCCTGTCAGTGGAGGCCGAGGCCAGGGGGGACTCCAGCCAGCCCAGCCTGCTCTGCTTAGCCAGGGGAGCCCTGATGATAACAAGATGAGATTTGTTTATTTAATCAATCAGCCCTCTATGGCCTTTTCTTTTAACCCATTCACACACATGCACACATTTAAAAAATCAGGCCTCCAAATTCCACAAGTATATTTTTCTTTTGGCTGTGTTCCTGAAAATCAAAGAGATTAAAAAAAAAAAAAAAAAAGTCCAGAGAAGCTGCCCCGAGGGTAAAGGATCTGAGTGTAGCAGAGCAGAGCAAAGTGAGGCTCGGTGTGGTGTACTGTTTCAAGCCCTCTGTGCCCAGTAACCTTTGTAAACAAGGCTGCCCTATCCCATACGATGAACCATAATGCCTTTCTTTACTGAAGCAGTTGCCCCTCATTGTCCTCATCAATGAGGCTGATGAATTGATGTTTGACTCTGATATCTCATTAAGCCAGCCCAGCTGCAGAACAGAGGAACCTGTCTGGCCCCCAATGCCACACTCATCCAAGCACTCACACACACACCACAAACCAAAATAACCACAGGGTTTGTTAAGGGAGTCACCTGGCTGAAGCATGATAGTCAGCAATAAATTACTGTGGTCAAACTGGGTCTCTGCCACAAGCAGATGGCAAACTTTTAGATGCATTTAATAAGTACACAGATAGAAATCTCACCCTGTATTTCTTCAATAACCTGTGGAAAATGCAATAAAAAATGCTTATCCCCCTAAATCCCCCACAAAGTGAGTATATCCTATTGTCTTGGCAGTAAATCTTATGTGGTGATAAGTGTCAGTGCTGTTGGCCGTTAGCCAGGGACAATCACAGGACTTAAAAGTGTGTGGTCAGTTTTCCTGTTTTTTGTTCACCAGTGGGAGACCTCAATGTCAGAGGTTAGTCAGAGGCTACGGCCTGGCCAATGTCAGATCTACACCATGTGTGGCGGCCTTGTCAGCCTGCTGAAAAGGAGACCCTTTCAACCAGCTTGGCTTGTGTAATGCTCTTAAGTGCCTTATGCCACAGAGCTGGTACTACATCTGAGCTGCCCTGTGTGTAAGGATAATGGACACTGATTTAGTCATACGTCAATGAGAACTGAATTAGTCAACTGCTAGGGAAGCCATTTGAGAGAGCCTATGCAGACCAATCCCCTCTCTGTCAATGTTCATTTGCTTAGAAGAATGAGGCAATTACACTTAGTAGTTCTCCAGGGTCAGAAGAAGGGGAAGTGCGTTTTTCTCACCAAAACAGATTTGTTCCTCGATCTTTTCAAACACAGTTTAGGCATTAATTGTGATGCTTGCGACTGATACATACAAGTACGTGGCACGGCAGCGACAGATTGGTGAAGTAATTTATCACCCTCTGCGCAATCACACCACCACACACACAGAAAATGCATGGGCACACACGCCTCTTTGTTTTCCCTTAATGTGCTGTTCAGATGTGAATTGAGGAGCTAATTGAAATGAGGGTATATCACAGCAGCAGTGGCAGAGAAATAAGAGCTTCTTGTGACCGCTGGCACATTCTGGCCCTGATCATTTTCTCTCTGATGGAAGTCCACAGTTATTTCATTATAATTACAAAAGATTCAATTAAAAGATTAGAATGCCTGAAGGGGCCAGACTGGGAATACTGTATATAGGGGTGTCTTGGTTAAGGGGGATGGTGTGAGTGTGTTTGTGAGAAAGAATGAAGACTTACCCAAGCATGGTCACAGTTCTAATGAGGACTTGTCAGTGCTGTTATATATACATAAACCCTTTTGATCCTTTCAAGATAATGTCAAATGAAATGTGCTGGAGTTAAAAGGCTTAAGTAGTCAGCTGGTCCAAGGTCAGTGAGTCGTAATTGATATGACTGAGGGAAATAAACCTTCTCTGTCTCTGAAAACAATTGTCAAAGTAACCAAAATAAGTTGTTAAAACCGAACTTTTTTTTTTTTTTTTTTTACTCTTAATTAAAGGAAATGAGATAACGATCAAAGTTAAGTGTGAAAATCATCACAAAGCATGGAAGTAATCTTCTTTTCCTTCAATGCCATTTTAATATCCGTGTATAGTAGAGCTAATACTTTTAATTAGCTGTTCAAGAGGAAATTGTTTCTGTAATAACCTAGATATGAATCTGTAGTAATATATATCAGTCAGTATGAAGAAACAGTTAATGGGAAGTGTTTTTCTTTTTTTTTTTTACTGTGGAAATGAAAGTATTTACTGTGAAATGCAAGGAAATAGAAGATCAAAGTTAGGTGTGAAAACCGGTGTGAAACCAAGTCTGTAGCCTGTTTTCTCTGATGACATGTTGCAATTCAGAAATCAGAATTAGCATGCAGCTAGCTTTGAAAGTCCTTAATAAGCTGTTAAATGTGTTTATATAAAAACTAGATGTGAATATACAGCATTTTATCACTGTATAATATAGACTGTATAGCATAATGTCGTTTTTTTAGCCTAATTTTCTTATGCAGTTATTATCTTAGCACATTAAGAAGAATGAACAGTGTAATCCGGGTGTTTTTCCTTAAAGCTCTCATGTAAAGTGTTGCTTCTGTATGATTATAAGAATGTAAACGTCTGCTTGCATGTTTGCAGTCTCTATGTAAACTCCTATTTGTCAATGTATGCAGTGTTTATGGGCGTGCTCTGCTGGCACTGGGCACCCAGACTGTTGTGTCAAAGTCATAGACAGACAATGTGCCAGCCTGGATTCCTCAGGCCTGTGTTGGAATCCAGCTCTGCTCTAATAACAGTTTATAGCCCCTCAGCAGCGTCAGTCACACCCCTGTAAATAAAATTCATCAGTATCCACATGGGGGGTGAATTTGTCGCCTTGGACACTGTATTTATCTTGTTTCTGTCCGTCGTCGGTGAAATCTATTTGCAGTATTTCACAAGAATGCCACTGCGAGGGATCCCTTTCAGCCCAGGCGTTGTGGAGCACAACATGATGGAACAGGCTGCTATGAGGCAACTGTTTGCTCCTGTGTATCAGCGCTTACAGATTATAAAATGTGAACTTTCGTAAGTTGTTTCACAATAGTTTGCTGGTCGCAGAGGTATTGTAGCTGCCCACCCTAACACCCATGTCTGGCTGCTGCTATTGTAGCTGTTTACTGAGAACAGCTCTTTGCCTGCCAGGCACATTTTCCCTTGTACAAAGGCGTGGGCTATTGGCAGCCTATGAACCCTGCGTGCTTGTGTGTGTATGTATGTGTGCTGTGCTTGTGCGTGCACTTCTATATTTGAGTGCATGAGTTTATTGGCGCCGGATAGCACACAATGTACAGTTGCACATGTGTGTTTGGTGTATATAGGAGTGTGTGTATGTCAACTCGGAGCCATGTGTGAGCCCAGTGTGAAGAGAGCATATCTGTTACGACCGTGTTATTGACTGACGGATCGGCTCTAGCGTTGCTAGGGGCTCACTGTTATGAGAAGCAGAGGGCTCGGGCAGCCAAGTCGGGACTAGAAACCCAGACAAACCTGACTGTCCTCGCTCTGTGTATGTGTGAATGGGCCGTGTTTACGCAGCCGACAGCGTTTGGCAAGGAATGGTGGGCGGTCAGTGTAGTACAGCTATTATCTGGGCTCAAGGGTGGAGAGTGATGGAAGAGGAGTTGGCTGAGGGAGGGAGGGAGGGAAGCCTGCTGGTGTTGTTTTCACTTCAGCATTAGTCAAATTCTGCCTGTATGCATATGCGCAACTGCCGTGACCACTTATGAGGGAATGATTTATGAGTTCATTTGTATATACTTGTATAGATCATTTGTTTGTGTGCACTTGTGTCCATGTCTATGTGGACGCTGCCTTGTGTGTATATATTCCTGGTGTGATCACAGAGGGGGAACAGGTGTGTGGAAACTGCCGTGGCTTTAATTGTGTGTCCAGCTGACAGTTTGGGACTTTGTACTGGGAGAACATAAATGTCAACAGAGAACTTCACAGATGCCTCCATGTGTAACTGTGTTTGTGATTCTTTGTTCACTCACTGAATACACTGACACACACACACATGAAAACATGTCATTGTGGAAATCAGATTAAGGCAGGAAATAGTGTACACATCTTGAAACCTGTGTCAGCATACAGCTGGTTAATATCTCTCAAACATACTGTCATGCAAAAATCACCCTGTACAGAGATGTAAATTGTTTAATTTCCTTCAGTTTCTGTTTCAGTATGAGGCAGATATTGATTTTTTCTTTCAGGGATTCTTAGATGCGTAGTCACATTTCCAGTTATTGTACTTTGCTGCTTTCATAGAAACACATGCAATGTCCCTGCAGATATCAGCAATAACTACTTTGTTCAAATGTTGGTGAATATGTTAACTTTTTCAGTGGGATACATCCAATTCTTTGATTTGAGCATAAAAAGTGCTTTCTGACTTGCACACTGACAGGAGAGAATCTTTATGGACACACAGAAAAATGCACTAGTGGCTTTAGTGGATATAGAGTAGCATAGATGTTTGCCTGGAATCATCCTGCCAGTAGCCCTGGATTTATCAGCCTCTGCTCCACAGTTTGAGCTGCAAACCTTTGCCAGAAAACACTGAGCAAACCAGCCAACCAGACAGCCAGTTAGACAGGAAGCAAAGGAGCTGGAGTTTGTGAGAGATGATTTATGTCTTGTTCAGGAATGCTGAATGAGTTCAGGGTACACTGCTGTTATGGGAACAGACTGAATGGGCATCGGTTTCTCTCACTCACACACATGACGTATGACAGTTGTATTTTTTCTGTTTTTTTTTATTTCTATGAAGGGTGATAGCCAAAATGTCAAAATGTGACATTACTGCCTTTATTAATCTCACGCGGAACTTCCAATACGTCAAGTGCCAGACAGGAAAAGGAAATGAATCACCATGAGCACTCGATTTGAATATCTTGCCAGTGATCTGACACCCTCCGCCCAGACACAGAGTTGGGCAACCTGTTGGTGGTTAGTTGCCAAGCAAAAGGGGAAAACTCTGATATATATGACTGCTACACTGACACTCAAAGCAGAAGTTTCTCAGAGTGATTTTTACATCTAATATGACTACAGGAGTTTGTGATAGTTGAAGCGGTCTTGATGCTAGTGTTGCAAAGTCTCAGAAATCAGCAGGCGTGTAAGGACTGCAAATCACTTCGACATCAGGAAGCCACAACAGTTTTCTGGCTGCCTTTGTACTGTTTATCTGTCTCTTATTTTCAGTCTCTGGCTTGTCTTTTGTCTGCAGATGGAGAAATAAGTTGTCGTAAAAGCAAATCTGGACTAAGTAAAATCTGAAAACATGTTGGGTAAAACAGTCACTGAGCTGAAGATCATGAAAGGCCAAAAAAACTAAGAGGAAACGCTTTGTGTAGTGTGTGCACATGCCTCAACATGGACATTTACATGTTGAGTGGGAATGAACTGTGTACTACTACTTGTGGGTGTGCTTGTTCCTTCCAATGAGAGTTTTTCAGGCTTTGGTCTGTGGTGCTTCCCCAGTGAGCTGGAGTGAATACTACTGTTGTTGTTTATGTTATCCTCCTTTCCCCTCACTTCCTCTGACAGAGCAAGGCTGCAGCCACGGCTGGGCTACTTCTACTTTTGTAAGTTTCTATTGTTGTGGGGAGGAAGCAATAGCAATTGAACGAGCGCTAGTGACCGTGCCAGAGACAGACAGGTGAGAGCCAGGGCTACAGATGGTGAGAGGAAGTCTGGGAGGACGAGAAACAACCCGAGGATCAAAGACACAGGGTTTTCCTCGATGACTCTCCTCTCCTCTCCTCTCCTCTCCTCTCCTCTCCTCTCCTCTCCTCTCCTCTCCTCTCCTCTCCTCTCCTCTCCTCCTCCTCCTTTCCTCTCCTCTCTGTTCTGTATCTACTTCCTCACCTCCCTGTGAGTTGTCCTTTCTCCGAGACATGATCAATGGCCTAGGCCTGCACCGGATTGCCAGGTTTGGGTTCACTCTCCAGTCAGCGAAGGAGAGCTGTGTTTCTCCATCTTCTGGTGGGCAGATGAAGAGTCAGCTGGAGCTCACCACAGGGATGAGGGGGCACATTTTTTCCACAGATCTGCACTTGACTGTCTGCCCCCCTCCCTCCCTCACACACAAGCCATAAAAGACCTTTAACTGAAATCCTTTCATTGTAATTTGGTTTCCTTTCATTCACACTCGCTTTTTAATACCTCCTTCCTCTGGTTTTGCACAAGGGTATTGAAGGAAACTTTTTGCTGGGTTCATGAGGTACAAGCAGCTTGGTGGGCAAGTTTGTCTGTTTGAGGCCGACTTGTGTGTTTCTTGACAGGGTTGTTTGGTGCAGGAAAAGGGGGGTGCTTGCTGCCAAATGTTGGCTTGGCTGACTCCATCAAGAAAATATCAAAAGGCCCTTTATGAGGTGTTGTAAAGAAGAAAGGGTGTTTTGAGAGCACCACCAGACTGCAAGGGTAATTCCACTTTTTAAAATGTGCCCTAAGGATACAGGCTTATCCCACCTGCCGCCTTTCCTGCACTACCTTCTGCTTGTACGCTCTCTTTGCTGGGACTATAGATAAAAAATAATGTGTGTGTTGGCAGCAGTTTGTGTGTCCGTGTCACACTGCGTCATTCTCATAAGTCCAGAGTTTGGCCGTTAGCGCTTATGGCTGCTAAGAAGACACGCCAGAACTTTCAGCTTCATTTATATGCTCGGTTTTAGATCATAAGTCTGTGCATTTACACACACGTCTGCCTCTTTTTGTGTTTCATGATTTTCTGCTGGTTCCGACAGAAGGGTGTAAATTCCAGGAGGGGTGTGTGTTTGTAAAAGTCTGGTTTCTCACCACTTTGGGCCGGCTCGGTCTGTTTTCACCACTCAAAGCAGGGCCATCTCCTGGTTGACGGGTCTGTTTTATCTGACCTTCTTTTAAAGGACTGCTTTAGAAGGGCCTCTTTACGGGGCTGTGTGCAACTGTGTGTGTATGTGTAAGCATAGGTAATGAGCTTTCTGACAGCTGTTGAAAGGCGCTGCTACTGCTCAGCACCTTTAATGAAAGCATCCCCCCTTCCTTCTCACTACACGCACATTCCTCCCTTCCTCCTAACAGCTTTGGTCTTCACCTCCATATAAACTATTTCTTTCTCAACTCTAGGCAGGTTACATTGTGGGTGCTTGTGTAACTCACACAATAGAGACTTGATAGACCTCCCTTTTGAAAGCTCGCAGGTGACTCAGTTGTGTGCAGCCGAGCTTGAACACAACAGCAGTGCAGTTTGACCTGTGGGAGTACATGTACAAAGGTGTAGCGCAGAGAAGTGGCTACAAAAGCAGTGACAGAGATCCTCCGGAAAGACTGGTACTGAAAAGAGGAAGGAAACCAGCCTGTTGTGTGGGACCTTGTAGCAGAAGCCACAGAGGGATGGCAGGAAGACGTGGGCAGAGAAACAGAGAAGGAGAGTGAAACAAGCTGGCACTTCTGACGAGGGTGTGGTACTCTTTTCCTCTTTCGTGAAGTGCAGTTCTTCAGAAAAAACCTGTCACCGGGATGATGGTCATTCAGTGAGCACCCTGTGGATCTGTAGACTCTGCCAGTGGGTAGAGGGCCAAGGGCACCCTCAAAGGGCCCCACCTATTATGCCAGCAAGTCCCCCAGCCCACTGTTCACCATCCTCTCTCAATCTGCTCTCCTTCTGCCGCCACAGTCTGCCCAGTACCCACCCCTCTTTTCACACTGAGCCCTACTGTGCACCCCTCTCACACACTGCCTCCAAGTCTCACACACTACTTTACTGCTCAGCGCATTTGACAAGAACACGCAATCTTTGCAGGCTGTTTAATGAAGGCAGCAATTGAGACAAAGGCCCCACATGCCCACGCTTGCAGTTTAAAGGGAACCGAAAAGGACTTGAACCAAAAAAGACTTGAACACAATGAGCTGCACAGACACACACACATGCTGATATTTTTACTGGAGAAAGAAGAGTGAAGCTCACGGGTGTTGACTGAACAGTCCTGCATTTGCAAATCAAATAGTCTGTAGTGAGTGGGCAGCGCTGGTGGTTAGAGGTGCGCACATACACACACAAGACAAACACCTAAAAGAGTATGCCAGTGTACAGTATATATACAAGTCATTGCACATAAACTGCTTTAGCATTTGATCTCACATGCCAAGACTAGACTTCTGAAACTGCATCCCACTGAAGATTCAATCACACCACCAAGTCACGTAGGCAAAATCTGCAGGCCTATTGTGAAAGAATACTTGTTACCCTGCCAGAATGTCATATGCTGCTCAGTTAAAAGGAGTGTATTGCAACACAAAACACGAGCTGCATAGTCATGCCTTTGCTCACATACATTAGAAACACTCCCCTTTCCAGTTGAGTGAACAACAGGCAGCCTCAGTGATTCCAGAAAGTCCCGTGTTTTTTCTGTAATATCCTCTCCTTGTCTCTGTTCTGTCTTTTGACTCTTGTCGTATCTGTTGAACCTAAAGGGACCTCAACTGGCCCATTTGACTTGACCTAGAATTTAATGTAATTGACCTAGTTGAAGTCACCTTCAGCTAAACAGCTATTTCTGTCATGTGCACTTACATTTCACATCTAATGAGGTTGTGGAGAATGATGAGCTGCACATTCTGCTCAGACTGACGCATGTTAATGTAATGTAGGGGCAGCAGATTGTTGTGCGTGTTTTTTTTCTAGTTTGTATCTCGTGAATATTATCCCCTTGTATGCATGTGTGTGTCGTTTGTAGTGAGTGAATGGTATCTGTGGATATGTGACTGAGGGATTAGGCCTGGTCAGTGCAGCTGGGCCACTTGAGCACAGAGAGCATTGAGAGAAGGGATTATGAAGTAAACTGATACTTAGCAGGAAACGAACAGTGGCTACTGATAACTCAACTATCCCTCCTTCTTTTGCTCTCTTGTCCTCTTCTCCTCCCCCAACAACAGCAGCCACCCACCTATCCCACTCCTCTCGTCTTATCCGTCCGTCATCGGCTCACAGGCCTCGGCCGGCGGATTGTCATGCAAATAGTGCCCCAGGCCTCGGAGCGCTGATAAGGAGGGCCTCTCATTTCACAGCGCTTTGTTTTCTAAACAGTGATGAGCTCAGTTGAGGAGACTGGGGAAAGGGGCTCAGGGCGGCTGCCTGAATGGGCCCTCTCACTGTGGCGCCCTTGGGTAAGTGGTGCAGGGGTTTTAGATAGAGCGGGCTGAAAGAGGCGAAGTCTGGGAGGCGGGTACAGGAGTCATGTTCTCTGGCACGAACCAGGTTCGACGTGTTGACGGAGCCTGATGTATTTTCTGTCTCGCTGCTGTCCGAGTTTTTTCCAGGATGGCCTTTCTCTCTTTGGCTTGCTTTCTTTCTCTCACTGGCCCTCTCCATTTAGACGGTGTCAGTCAGTGTTCGTTACTTGACGCCACATATGGTTTGTCCTTTTCTAAAGGGTTGTCAGCGCTCGGTCTGGAGCCTCATTTGCTGCTGTTATTATTGCATAAACAAAGAGGTTCATGGCACGTTCAGAGGGTTTCTGCTCTCTCACTGACCCCACCGCTTTGTTACATTCAGGCCAAGGAGATATGAGAACTGCTGTAGAAACATTCAACTTCAGGTTTTAGATTGATTTGCACATTTGGCTTTGGGATTGCTCTTAAAAGTAATGGAAAACATATTTGCCTCCAGCAAAGTAAGGCTTTCAAAGGAGGAATTTGAATGTGGATTCTGAATTGTCAAATATAAAAATACGTATGAAAAACAGATGTTTGAGCAGCAGGCAACAAATGAAAAATGTCTGACATATTTCTGTTACTATCATTAATGAGGTCCTAGCTGGCCAGGCACAGCAGCTGTGGCAGGACTAGTTGTAATGGTCAGTTTGGTCTTGAACAAGACTTGCCCTCAGGAGCAACTGTGTCCTCTCCTCCCCCTTTCTCCTTCTACCCCTTTCTCTGTTTTTTATCAAATTCCTCTTTTTATGCTCCCTTTTTTCTTCTTTTTGAAGTCTCCCCTTTCTTGTAAAAAGCCAAGCTGGTGGTTTTTGCCTCAGCCTTGGGTGTGAGAGAGGGGAGGAGGGGGTTGTAGGTTAAGTTTAGGCTAGCCCTCTGTGCTTTCCATTGAAGGTGCTGGGGGGAGGTGGGGGCAGTAAAAGTTAGAATTTTAGAGCCTCCCTGTTTTTTATTTTATGATTGGCTTTTTTTACGGGCTAGGAGCTACAGCTGGTGGTGTGAATAGCTGCCCAAGGTGACCAAGTCCCAATAAAGTGTAGGCCAGCCGGGCTGGGGCCTCCAGTCCAGCCATGGGACCGCCTTTATAGGCCGCCTTACGAGACTAGGCCTCTATTAAAACCTGGCAGGGCTGCACTGAGGAATTTAGGGCCAGGAAACAAGAGAAAAATAGGGTTTGTGTGTCAAGGGGAGGTGGGATGCAGAGTTGGGGGGTTGAAGTTTGAGGGTGACCAAGGGTGAAAGTTGAAAGAAGTGCTGTTAGGTAAGGGGGGACAGCATGTGTGTCTGTGAGCTTGTGCAGACTAGCATGTGTGATGAGGGCATGGTCCTGTGTGTGTGTGCGTGTGTGTGTAGCAGCTTATGTTTCTCGGGTGAAGTATGGAATCCATACGTTGCACAGTTGAACGTCCAAAAGAGCCTATATGAGCTCCGCTTTGGACTACAATGAAACATAATGTACCATAGAAAGTATGTGACTCAAGGTAGAACAGATGTCACAGCTCCGTTCCAGTTTGAGAGTTTCAATTAAAGCTTTGCATGCGTGTGGGGTGAATATGCTGTATGCGTGCAAGATGTTTTTATAAGTTGTTGTCAGTGTGAGGAATGAGGAAGAGCCAGCTTCGACTCCTGGCTGCAAACACTCAGTCTGTTACCTGGTCTTATCAGAAAACCTGTCGATCAGTGGCGCCCTTTCTTATGCTGTCATTTTCTCTCTTCTTTTAGTTAGTGATCCTACTAGTTTCTGCTTTTTAAAAATATAATCTCCCCAAAGTTCAACTCCTTAGGGCAGTAATTACTGTGTGAAAACTGAAGCTGTTGTCTGTGGTTGACATTCTATGCCTCTGTATCAACTTTACCTTGTAATTGTTTTGAAAAAGAATATATGATAATGTATCTCCAGGCGGAATCTTTACCAGTTGAACACAACCTTGGCAACTGTCGATGGATTCACAATTCAGAAGCAAAGGGAAATTCTAACAACTTTTTTAGTGATTTAAAAATATCCTTATCACATTTGCAATGAACTGCAACTTGCACTTTTTTTTTTTTTTAATAAAATGTGTGTTAATAACCTGTTCTCCTTTTTCTTTTTCTTGTCCTCAGCGGTGGAGACCCAGAGCACCAGCTCAGAGGAGATGGTGCCGAGTTCTCCCTCTCCACCTCCTCCACCTCGTGTCTACAAGCCCTGCTTCGTGTGCCAGGACAAGTCCTCAGGGTATCACTACGGGGTCAGCTCCTGCGAGGGCTGCAAGGTGAGAAGAATCTGCAAGAGCATGACCTCGTATGAAACCGCTTTGCTTGGATTTATTACAGACTACACTACCAGATGCTGGGTTGCGAGAATTCCTAGCTTCCTGTCTTTACATTAAGATAAGACGAGGGAAAACCTTTCAGGCAGTGTTGATAATTTTGTTATTTGTTGCGTTTGTAATCTGGGTCAAATGATAAGTGAAAAATCACCACAGAGTGAGAAAGTGTGAAAAGAGAAACAAATAAATGTCATATATATTTGATTTGATCACTTAACCATAATAAATTATCTCTCTTTCTCGTACCCACTCCCCTTTTGTCTCCTGTTTCCTGATGCTTTAGGGTTTTTTCCGGCGCAGTATCCAGAAGAACATGGTGTACACCTGCCACAGAGATAAGAACTGTCAGATTAACAAAGTCACACGCAACCGCTGCCAGTACTGCAGGCTGCAGAAGTGTTTTGAAGTCGGCATGTCCAAGGAAGGTGAGTGCTGCTGGATTGGATGTACAATGTGGAGATTCGCTCTGACACATTTAAGAGCACATTTACACGTAGGATTATGACTTCACGTGGATCAAGTCACAGTGGTGAATGTAGAAAGGCTTCTGGGTTCAGATCCGTCTTTTCCCCATTAGATTTATGAGGTGACCTAATTCACAGTGTGAACTTATTGATCTATTAGCGCTCATAGAGATAGCTTGGGAAAATATGTGGCAGAGAGACAGAAGCAGATGATGAGCCTAGAAGGGGTGGTGATCTGGGCGAGGCTGGGCACTGTACCAATCATATGACTAATCGCTTTACAAAATGATTCTGACTTCCTGTAGCACCATGAAACCTCTCTGTTCTACTCAGCACAAACACTGCTTTCATTCATAAAGGCACAAAAGCAAAAAAAAGCAATTTTAGGTTTTTGCTAGAAATAACAACAGCAGGATTCACTCTTGCACAAGCAGAGTTCCAGTTTTGCACTTTCTTTAATGTGACCTTGTGTTGGGATGACTGTGTGTAAGTGGCAGTTTCTTGCCCTTCACAGAACCCATGGGACATGTATGTGGGTGTAATGTTTGTGTGGGATGTGTGTTAAGACCGGGATCACATTGTGCCTCTGCTATTACTGGATATCCTGAGAGGAAGGAAAGTATGGGAGGAGGAGGGAGAGGAGGGAAAGAGTGGAGTAGAGAGATGGACAACCAAGTGGCGAACTTCTCGTCTAACAACTCTGTTTTCTTGTTCTTCTTTACGTAGCGGTGCGTAATGACAGAAACAAGAAGAAAAAGGATGTGAAGGAAGAGGTTGTGCTTCCAGAGAGCTATGAACTAAGTGGTGAATTGGAAGAGTTGGTCAATAAAGTCAGCAAAGCTCACCAAGAAACCTTCCCATCACTTTGCCAACTTGGCAAATACACCACCGTAAGTTACACACATTTACATTCACACACACGCCACTCTCTACACTGCAATCATAGTGTGTGAAGCAACTTTCTGCAAGCAATGCGTCACTAGGGTTCCTAAATTGCATGCAAAGACGTAAATTCACCATGGCTTTCCCAACATAGCAGTGGCTTAACTAATTCAGTTCCCCATTAGGCCATCTGTGTGGCCTCTAAATGATTGATGCAACATGTAAATGCATTTTTGTCCTTGATTGATGTAAAATGTAAATGTGTTGTGAGGCGCGATCCCCTCGGTCTTGATGCAGGCAGCCTACAGCATGCTGATCCCTGGGTGTTTTTGTTTGTCTGTTCAGAACTCCAGCTCAGATCACCGTGTCCAGCTGGACCTGGGTCTATGGGACAAGTTCAGTGAGCTCTCCACCAAATGCATCATCAAGATTGTGGAATTTGCCAAGCGGCTGCCAGGTTTTACCACCCTTACCATTGCTGACCAGATCACTCTACTCAAGTCGGCCTGTCTGGACATACTGGTACAGACTTGCTCTTTTTTTAAATTTATTTATTAATATATAACTTTCCTGTAGGCTTAAATCACTGACATAGGACAATTCTTTGGACTCCAAGGATACTGTTCACATTGAGATTTGGAAACACTGGCATCTGGTGGTGAAAAGCGGTAAAAGTTCAATCCAACAAAATTCATAGTGTCTGTGTTCTTATAGTTTATTTAGTTTTCTTCAGTGTCAGGCTGTCAAACATACCTGAGATGTTTCGGTGGTGAACTTCTGTCTTTATCAGGAGTTTGACAGATTACGTGTCTGAAACAGAAGAAAACTAAATAAAGCGGTAAAAGCTGGCTTGTGCCGGACCCCCCCCCTTTGTGGTTCAGTATATATTCTTAGGACCTAGATTATTATTATTAATAATATTGTATTTAATCACTTACTTCATATTATTATCATAGAACAAGAGTTTGGTTTCTCACTTTCAGTTTTTAAGGTATATAAGTAAAAGAACGTGTTACTATTTCACAGTATTTAATTACTGTCAGTCAATTTAATTATCAGCAGACCACATTATTTTAAATAACTGCTCTTCCGATGTGTCAACTTTGGGTTGGTGTTGCGATATGTAAACTGAGCAACTGAAACTGAACAACTTTATTCGCTGCTTACTTGAACTGAACTGAACTGAACTTATAATTATTCCTTTGTCACTTTGTTAATGTGTCAGATAGTATCACAATTATAGAATCAGTATTTTATCCTCATAGTTCTGCTGTTTATGTGACTGTGGTTACATTTAGAGTATGACTGAGTAACCATTTCATCCTCATCATGTAATAAACATATAAAAGACTATATATTTTCATTCATCTGTATTAACACATAGTTTAGGTGAGTCCAGAGTGCAGTAGGTGACTGAACAGAAGTTAAACAGGTTGAAATAAGGCTCTAGAGGCAGTTCTTTGTCTACTTGACAGCCCTTTATTTTTGTACCTGATGTTATGTAACAGTCACCCTTGGTTTGTCATGTGATTTGCTTTTTTCTGTTCTTGAACGTCTCCATGCTTTACTTGCTGAATAATATACATCACCTTAAGCTAATGCTTGTCTGTGTTCCCTTTCTTTTTTTTTTCAGAATGCATTTAATTTGTCTCTAAAGAGCTTTTTGTCACCTTTATATCCTGTTTGCTCATGTCTTATTTTCTGCTGCACACAGATGCTGAGGATCTGCACACGCTACACTCCTGAACAGGACACTATGACCTTCTCAGATGGCCTGACTCTTAATCGGACTCAGATGCACAACGCTGGCTTTGGACCACTCACAGATCTGGTGTTTGCCTTTGCTGGCCAGCTCTTACCCCTGGAGATGGATGACACAGAGACAGGCCTCCTTAGCGCCATCTGCCTTATCTGTGGAGGTACTGCAGCAACCCATGCACTTACTGTTGTAAAGAAGAAGCTGCTGGTGTCTTTGTCTGCACAGTACATACAACATGAAAAAAAAATTTATATTTTGTGGCTGAAATTGATAATTCCCCCAATAATTGTGTCTTTTGCATTCACCATTAGACCGTATGGATCTAGAGGAGCCTCAGAAAGTGGATAAGCTGCAAGAGCCTTTACTTGAGGCGCTCAAGATCTACGCTCGGCGCCGCCGCCCCAACAAGCCTCACATGTTCCCTCGTATGCTGATGAAGATCACCGACCTTAGGGGCATCAGCACAAAGGGTCAGTATGGATATTCTCATTTCTTGGACACAGTGTGATCACTGAAAAGAATCTGACTGCTGTCATGACCAATTTATGAGACTCAAGGCTCTGCCAACTGCTGCTGCTTAATACAGGGTGTGAAGTAGAAGGGAGCCGGGGGGTGAGGGGGTGGGATTCTCTGGATAAAACAGGAAACATAATATGTCAAATTTTAAGTAGTCGCTTTATATCACTATGCAAATTTTCCCATCCGTGTACATGTTTCTGTAGGATCATAAGTATGAATCACACATAACATTAAGAATAATACTAAGTATCATAAACCCAGAGCTTTATGATTGTATCTGGCTTTTATTTATTTATTCATTTATTACCAAATTTTCAAAAATAATTTATCCTATATATAGTTATTTATAAGAGGATCAAAATAAAATAATGATTACCATTTAAAAATCCACCAATGTAAAGGCATTTTTGCTGTACTGATCAGATGTGAAAATTTATGAAGAACTTGTTTTTCTTTCTCACCTTTTTGTGGAACAGAAAATGACAGGATTTTATTTTAATATTTTTTCTAGGCTGCACTGACTACATCTACTTATATTCTTTATTTTTCCATTTGTGTATTAGAAAAAACAAACATTCCAAACATACAAACGAGATCTGAAAATGAACAGCAGACTAAACAAAACAGTATTATCGTTTATTATCGTCATTATTGATCAGTTCAAAGCTTATCCATGACTAAACAAAAAGGAGAAAATATCCCCATATTCCAATGAAAGAGAGGAACTTACATAGACATATGAAAGAAATAAAATGGAGCAGAAATACAAGTGCTATGTTTAACTATCATTGCATTTTTTCACCTTTAACAAAAAACAAAGTCTCTTATGACCATTGAATATGATTCTTTATTATTATGTAATTTAGCCACTATTAATTGAAAGAATGCATTCAGTATCATCATCAAGTTAACTTTAGTTCTATTCAGGTCTAACTTGGATTTTCTAGTGACAACGATAAAGACAGACAGACAGACAGACAGACTACTTTATTGATCCCTATTGGAGGTTCCGCCAGGGAAATTGAGGTCTCCATAC
>JAQQZY010000027.1:20520459-20535130 GCA_030068375.1 Ostorhinchus rueppellii | reverse complement strand
ATGCATAAATAAATAAATAAGAGTAAAAAAATGAAGATAAGAAAAGTATTATTATGAGCTGTGAAATATTGTTAAGTTATGAGCTGTGAAATATTGTTAAGTAAAGCATCACTCATGGATGTTTTGTCATTTATCATTGATTTATTCCCTATTATTTTAATGTCATGTTATGCCTTTAAATTACCGTGTGCATGAATGCTGCTATATAAACACATTTGCCTTGCCTTATTATTAAAAAGTGAAAAACGTTCCCTAAAAGCTTTGATAATGTTTCACAGTGTTTGTTTGTTTGTTTGTTTATTTTGTTTCAAGCAAAAGGAAAGAACCAAAACATTTCATGAATATAAAGAACCAACGGCAGAGCAGATACACAAAACATTTTGTAAATTTAAGGAAAAAATAAATAAAATTTTAAAAAATGATCAAGACAAAAAAAATGAAATGAATAAATAAACACTTGTCAAGTACATCAGCAATAACAAAACAAATTTAATAAGTTCTGCTCGAAAAGGAGTGTGAAGAAAAAAAATGTATTAAATTCCACCCCCTCTCCCATTTATACAACTTAGACATGAAATTAGCTTCCTGAAGTGGTTTAATGTTAGAGTGGGTTCCGACCTGTCTATGTCTTGCTTTTGTTTATTTTTTGGATGATGGACCCTTCTGCTCATCGTCTTCTGTGTTCAGGCGCAGAGAGAGCCATCACTCTGAAGATGGAGATCCCAGGACCCATGCCCCCTTTGATCAGGGAGATGCTCGAGAACCCAGAGGCCTTCGACGACCAAACAGAGTCCAACGAGAGCCCGCCGCCGCCCCCTCCCCCACCACCTCCACCTCCAGCGCTGGTTCTGAAGCAGGAAGCCGAGGACGAGGACGACAGCTGGGCCACCGAGAACGGCAGCGAGCCGTCGCCGGAAGAGGAGGATGAGGACGACGACGACGACGTGGGGGACGAAGAGCGAGACAGAGGCTCGGACAGTGACGGGGAGCCCTGGGGGGTTCTGGAGGCTATAGATGGGTCAAGGAAAGGCCTTGTTGGGAGGGCACAGTGAACAGAACAGAGCAATTTTTTTTTACCAACGCAGACATACACAAGCAGATTTACAGGCATACACAGAAACACATGCAGACAAAATGAGACAAACCAACACAGTTTCACCTCAAGAAAATGCTGGCCTTTCCTTCCCCCTCCCTCTCTCCTTACTGCACATCATCGTGTCTCTGCAGTGGGGCACGGCAGAGCGTTATGTGTACAGACACTCCTAACTCAGGCCACATGGTCCATGACAAGTGAACTACAGAAACAAGTAAAGGAGAGATGACAGTAAACCATAAGAACTCCTGGCATAGCCAAGAGTGGAGTTAACTTGACAAAAAGAACATAACCTCTTTGAGAAAGCTAAATGTTTCTTTTTTTTTTTTTTTTTTCTTTCCCACTGTTGTTGTTTATATCTAAATAGGGGAACGGCCAAACCAGATACCAGAAGTGAGCAGTTGATGCTGATGGATTACAACAAGCACATTTCTCAAAAGAAAACAATAGTACAGGGCAAAACCAAATGAGTATGCTAATCTTTGTTTTTGTGGTTATTGCATTTGAATATTGTTTTCCAGTTTTTTCCTTTTTTCAATTTATGAATTAAGTCCATACATATCTATATACCATTATATTTTTGTCTTTATTTGTTATTCTGGTTTTATATATGAATCCTTTAGACAAGTTTTTTTCTTTGAAGAGCTTTCCCGAGGAGATATTCAGAGGGAAAGAAGGGTAATCAGAACTGGCTGGGTCTTCCTTAACAGCTACATATGCTTAGCTGGGGCTTTTATGGGCACTTTGGCTCACTGTGGATGTCAATGATAATCAACCTAGAGGTCTATTGTTTTGTTACAGTGACTTAATTAGTTTCTGTTATCAGGGAATTGGCATTATTCTGTTTTGCTCTCTTTGCAGCCAACATATGCTGTCACTGCAGAAAAGTACGTACCTTTGTGCCAAAGTTAGGAAAAGTCATCTTCGGAGCATGAGATTGACTACTGGCAGGGACTCCAGCCATGATCCAATCCGTACAATCCTTACAGCAGAGCGCTCACTCACACACATGCACTAATAACAAGACACGCCCCCAAGGAAAAAAAGAAAAAAAAAAAGAAAAATCATGCACAGTTTATTTACACCGACAGACTCCTTTCACTCTATTCTCAGTTGGAACAGATGTACCGACCCGCCATCGAGCGCCCGGACAGAGATTTACACTTGACCGTATATGTAGCACTTTTGTGATCCTGTATTCAAGTACGGCGCATCCCATCCACTGAGACTAGACGTTCTATCTCCATTAACATGTCCAACATAAATACAATCAAACTTGGAGCACTCCCCGATGATGTCAGTAGACAAATACACACACAAATGCACATTTTCAGCACAGACAGGAATCATCCACACATAGTAGCGACATTATGCATCAACACAATGAACAAAGACGTTATGCAAGTGGAAAGCAGGAATCTTTGTGGAAGACATTTTGGAATCAGACTCAGGGCTTTTCAGTGAGGACCAAACCCTAGCTGCTTGCAGGCATGCTAGAAACAGGCAATATTTATGTGTGTATTCAGTTTTGATCAGCTCAACAACCCTTTTTTTGTGTACATAGAAGGTGACTAGTCTGAAGAACAGCATGGATGCTAGTTTGACTCTCCCACAGGGGCAAAAATCATCAACGCTGCCCTGCCTGAGCTCATGCTGGCATCCATGCAGCAAACTGCCTTCTCATCCCAAAAGCCATTATATCATCTTGTCTTCTTGTGTATATCCTCACTTCTCTTAAAAGGAGCTGTGGAGGATTATGTGTTCTCATGTATCATTTCTTTATTGCCAAAACGTCTCACCAGGCGATCGGCTGGGAAAGCGCAGCTGATATACAGAGGTTTTTTTTCTGTCTCTCTTTGAAGCAATATGAACTTCATTTCTGTAGCGATGAGAGGTCCTATCTCTGAACATGGGCAGGTCTCCTCATTTTGAGTGTGTGTGTGTGTGTGTGTGAGAGAGAGAGAGAGAGAGAGTGAACGCTGTTACATGTTTTTAGTCATCGGGTGAATGTCCTTGTATGGTGCTGTCACACAAAAGCTCTTGTGTGATAACCTCATCCCTTCTTTCTGCCACCGGCGGATCATTGAGATTATGTTTTATTGTTTTTTTTTTTGTTAGTTCTTTCAACATGGCCAAGGTGTTGTTAACCCTCTGTTTATGTCAACTCTTGTCATACAAAGAAAAGCCATATAAACAGTAAGAGGCACAATAAACTACTTTTGTGAGATTACTGGACAATTTTTGATTTTTGTCACAAAAATGTTTTATTATTAGAAAGCATATTTTTATACAACTTACAAACATTGTAAACAAAAAGCAGTACCGGGTAGCAGCAGAATGCATGTATTTAGAATAAATATTGACCCATAAAGACCCAGTGCGACTTTTGTGTCAGTTCCCAAAGGATTTTTTCTCTGTATTTAACCTTTCTTAAGCAATTTATCACCATTTATTATCATATTATCCTCTATATTTTGGATTTTTCACTGTAAATAATGTATTTTCCTATATTTAATTTAGTTGTTCATGAAAGCTCAAGTCAGTTCAAAGGTTATGATATCAAAACAGAGAAAGTGACTTTCAGCAAAGATATTAAATAAAAAGAAAACCAAGTGTCTCCATTCACTGGCATTGATCCAAGTCCATGTTTTTCTTCCTGGTGAATCAGAGTAGAAGATGACAGTGTTTCAGTGTCCACTACAGAGCCTCTGAACGTCCAAATGGGTCATATCTGATGACCACGGAAAGACGACAAACTGTATTTTACTTGAATTATTTCAACATATCGATAGGTTTACCAGTTCAGACGTTGGTAAACATTTTAGATCAGTAGATGCTTTTGGTCACCAGTGGAGGTTTGGGTCTTTATGGGTTAAGACTACAAAAATATTTGTGTTAGGTTGCAGTCCAATTTTAAATATGTGGGAATGAGAATACAGTCATGTTGTTAAAATGGAAAGATTATTAGAAGGGTTTACTTTTTTAAGTTAACACATTATCCTCTTTGAAAGCTAAACACAACATCTGCATCATAGAAGTGTATGCATGTGTAGTTTATGCTGGTTCTACTTTGGAATGATATTCATGAACCCGAATTAGACAAAAGTATTGGGACACAGTGAATTCAGGTGTTTCATCGCAAACAAATAATGACCAATGTCGTGATAAATAACATTGCAATAAATCTCAATTTAGTTTACATTGTCATCAAACACACTTGCATAATGCTTCAGTTTGTTTTTCCTTAATTTTACTAAACTTTCTTCACTATTATTATTGTTTTGTGTTTCTTTTTTTTTAAATGTTCTACCTCTAGATTTATTGAAATGATGTATTCGTCACAGTCTGAGCATAAATAATAATGTAAAACCACAAGAAGCTGTCGGGTTTCTTCAGCTACCATTATCCTAAAAAAATATTGATTTAACATTTCTTATGATGATTATTGGCAAAAATTGACATGAATGCATTCATCATGTTAATATTTGAGACTGATGTTAATGGGAGATCATACAACTTGTAGATGGGATGTGTCCCAGTATTTTTGTCCGTATATTTATTTTAATCTTTGTTTACTGGTTTTATTCTGATTTGATGCATTGGAAAATAAAAGATCTAGGAAAAAACAGGTCTTCATATTTACATGTAAGAATGGTTTGCTGGGTTCAGTACTGTGTGAATTCCACATTCTGTCACACTGTTATGCATATATTCTGTAATAATAGAAGATAATGTTGAAATACTACACAGTGAAATATGTTACTCGTGCAGAATATGTAACGAATAACATTTAAGAGCATGTATTTTGTATTGCACAGTATAGTTAATGTCAAAAGTAACTGTCCCAATACTGCACAGGTGTCAAACATGTGGCCTGGGGGCCAAATCTGGCCCGCCAAAGGGATGAATTAGTGAAATACAAAAATTACTGAAGATATGAACAGTCAAGGACATTGAAATCATATAGTTCAGGGGCCACATACAAAAACATTTAGTTTGTCTTTGTTTTAGTGTAAAAAAAAAAAAAAAAAAAAGTCAAATTATACTTGAAAAATTTTACATTTACAAACTTTTTTTTTTTACATATCATATAAATAAACTGAACAAATATGAACAACTTGAAATATTTCAATATAATTGTATCAATATTCTGTGTGTTAGTAAATATTTTGTGCTTTTGTAGATTCATTATGATCGGTACGTTATAAAGTACATGTAGAAATGAGAAGGTGAGACATAATACAGTTAAAATTACACTGTTTTTTCTTCAGCATCTTTTGTTTTCATGCTTCATGTTATTTTTTAAAGGATAGTTTGTAGATGTAAACATTGTCATTATGTAATCTTACATTTTTCACTCAAAACAAAGAGAAAACTTTGGAGTTTGGAGAGGATATTTAGGTTATTATTTCACAGTTCAGATCATATTGGACTGTATGTGGCCCCATGAACTAAAATGAGTTTGACACCCCTGCAATACTGTATCCAAGTAACTTTTATTATGTATCATCTTGCATTACACATATAGATCAGTAGAGGGAGCTCTTGCACCATGACTGTAGGGTGTACACTGCATGCAGCATTGTGCACCCTGCATGGAGGATAAGAGCAGGGTCTGTTGGGTCATGGAGAGCTGTGGGTACATAAGGTAATAAATCAGAGCTTCCTGCTGAACAAGGACATCAGATAAAGGTCTGCTCCTAAGATTTGTTCACCCTATAGTTAGAGAAGTGCAGGTAGTAGTATAAACATTTCACCACTGACTAACTCTTTCACATAGTTTTGTCTCAAAAGATAATAGGATCTGGAAGTTACACAATGAGACTTTCCACTTTGATTTATCAGCTGAGTTTTAGAGAGTTCAATATCATGCCATGTGCCACTAAAAAGAGAGAAAAAATAGAAACATAATAAATTAGATTAGACATACTGGGATGTAAGAGATATGAGTTATGCCCACGTGTGATGTCTGGCAGAGAAAAGAGATGTCTGTGCATGCTCAAAATAAGAGGAAAGATTTAATCGAACTTGTGATATAAACAGGAATATTTGTTTGGTAGCTGCATGTAAAAGAGTCAGCTGAATTTGCTTTGACAACAGACTTATGAGGAGGCGCTGTAGCAATACGATGAGTTTTCCCAGAAACGACTTGTTTTGTCCAGACGTTTGGACAAATGCACTGATTGATAAAATCTTGAAGAAAACATTGCTTGTGCTAAAAATATACAATAGATTGCACAACAGTAAACAGTGCTACAGATTACAAGAGATTTGTATTTGTCCAGGTTAAAAACACTATAAGGAGATATATCATTATCACTTACGAGATCATGTCCTCTTGATGCCCTGATTAATTATTTTCCACTAAAGAATGGAAGCCCTCGCAGTAAAAGGCTACTGATAGTAAACTCCTGCTCACTGTGGGATGCCTCACCTTGATTTTATTAATAGAGACACAGAAGATAGAATCAGAAGAGGGTGATAAACAGAGATGAGATTCTATCAATTATATGATTGCTTTAATTAACTATCATTAAAGACAGATCAATAACACCACACTGGAATTAAAATAAGGCCCATACATTATACACTATTTTACAAGGAACAATCAAATGGCCTCGTATACTGAGCCCCTGGATGGTGTTGCCATGGGAACCCATGGGAGGGTTTGGGTGTGCTTGAGGGAATTTAAAGGAGCCGGCAAGCTTTCCATATACTCATCCTTCCACATCAGTGATGCTTGATTAACTAATTATAAGGCAGGAAGGCTTATTCGTAGTCATTTTTGAAAAAGGATGGAAATGTGATAACCAGTGCCCCTGGAAAAAGGTAGAATTGTTCAATGAATTAGTAAAAAGCAGAAAAAATATCCAGTGTAATATCCTAGCAGCCACAGGACATCAATAATTTACAAAAAATAGTAAAGAATCTATAAAAGATGGTCATGAGCACCGAATATCAATAGAATTCATCTGAATATTTAAACCCGAAAAGAGACCACTCTGCACATTTGCTGAGTTCACTCCAGATATGAAAAAATTGCAGCGGTACCTCAGTCAACATACAGGAGCTGGAGCTGCTGCTGCTGCCGGGGAGAGTGATCGAGGGAATAAAGCTCAGTGAACCCAAGTGCTCCTGGCAGCAGTTAGGTCCCTGGCTCCGGGTGTGATAAAGGTACAGAATGGAGATGCATGGGACCGGGTCTAGATATGATAAATAACTGGAGCATCTTTCTATGTGGACCTGCAGCTATATACAAGACAGCAAGGTGTAGGTGTCATGTGCTGGATGCTTGGAGTTGGGAGCAGGGTCATAATGTGAAATACCGCATCATTTACACTGTGTCTCCTGGTTGGGTCAGAACAGACAAAAAGGACATGTTCATCATTTGTTACAAATGCAGCAACTCCAGGGAGGGTTGGGAATCAGTCAAGGGAAGAGAGGAGAGGTGAGGGGAAGGTGAGAAACGTTTTGAAGTACAAAGACCATAAATTTAACACCTTCCCCCTGTGCGAGCGGGCGATCTTAAAGAAAGGGTAATGGAGAAAGTGATGAAGAAATGGGTAAAGGTATCTGTGACTGGAGTGAGAATGGAGGGTGTGCCAGCAGGGAGGTAAATGAAGGGAGAAGCTTTGGAAATAAACAAGGCCAGGTAGAGGAAGGGGTGATTTGGGCAGGGGAGTGGGAGCTGGGGACGGTAGGCGTCGGGGTCATAAAAACTAGGAGATGTGTTCTGGCCTCTGGGTCTTCATATCTTTTACATTTCTAATTAAAAGAGATAAAGAGTGAGGGAGTCATCAATCCCACAGTGATTTCCCAGTTAAGGTTTTAGAGGGGGCTGTAAACTAGGCAGCCCAGCATCATTGATTTTATAATTAGCTATCGTCACCCCAGACTTAAGATGGAGGGAGTGTGGAAGACGAGAGCTTAAAAGAGGGTGAAGAAAAGTGCCAGAGGAGTAGGGAGGTATGAGGCTGGAGATGATGAGGAGGTCAGCCCTGAGGGGAGACTGCAGAAGAGTCAAAGGTGAGTACAGACGAAGAAAAAAAAAAAAAGTCAAGAGACGAGGAATGTATCTGAAACAGGCAATGAGCCAAGAGGGAATAGGCTATATAGTTGTGTGAAAAGAAATGGCATAGTTAATTACCAGTGAAATGTCATGTGAGGATCAAAATATTACTATGATCTTTGGCCAGAAAAAGACACATTAGACCCAATAATGGATACATAAACCATTTTATTATACAGAACCCCACCCAAACCCTGTTACATGGCTGATAAGAAAATACACAGAGGGTGTACATGTGGGATAACCTTCACACACAAAACTTCAAAACAAACCATAACCACAGGAGCTTTATTGCAATGTGCGGCGGTGTCCTGACGAGGTGCACTCATCCTGGAAGCTCTCGGCGGATCAACAAAAAAATAACTTCCTCGAGACATAAACCGGATGACAACCACAAATAAGGACTGCGGAGAACGCATGTGAGAGTGCAATCTTCTGGGTAAGAACACCAGGCTCCTGAAAACACTTCTCACACTTCTACATATGGAGACGATTAACATGTACTGCAACACCAGATTACACAGTGACACAAGGTAAATGACAAGACCTGTACTACGAAACCTTCTGAGTCTGCTTGTTTCGATTACTTCAATAAATCTGCTTTAAACATTCAAACCAGTTGCTTCTGCAGACCGCTGACACAATTACGATCTCCCCTGAACTCGCCATGCTGGTATCGTTGCCCCTCAGTGATAGCACCTTGCAACAATCAAAAAGTGACACATCGGGAAACAAAAATAAAGTACATAAAGTATGCGTAAACACTACACACGATGGTAATGATTAAGATAATAATGAAAGGACATGACTGACACGCTTTAAGTATACATATCAACTTTTTATCTAGAAATTCATCTATAGTAAAAATAGGGTGCAAATATAGCCGGTAAAATCAAGCATCAAAGTGTCTAGCAAATCTTAGCCAAGCATGGAAAATTTTGTCACACATTGCACAAAATGCTGTGTGAACTGAACTGAACACCTATTTCAACCTAAACCTGAATATAGTCTGATTGCAGCATAACTCACGTTAATTATAAATAGAAAATCATGAAAAATGCATACAGTATTGATTAAAAGGTAGGCAGCAGTTTTTACTAGGCAATGTAATGCCGTAGACTGGGGGGGGGATACCAACACCATGTCATGATGTGAGGATCTATAAAGATGCTTTTTTGTTTGTTTTTTTTAGGAAAACTTTTGTGTAGTTTTATTTTTTAGGCACAAATTTAGAATGGCATGTGAATGAGGATTTCTGTACAATACAAAGTGTAATAAAGAAGAGCTCTAAATACCCAAATGACGTTAGCATTTTGTGTCAGTTATTCTAAAATGTAAAATCCAGGTTCATTAAGAGGTAAAAACTGCAGCTTATCTACAGTGAAAAGCTTATCAGCGTTAATTTTATAATAATTACGATATAAAGTTACTGAAGTAGCAAGTTGCAGCTGGCGTTTATCTTCATAGACTTTAAACACAATCTGTTCAATAAACTCATATGTCGAATGCTTATCCATCTACCAACGCCTCTGCATCACTAAATCTTCTTAACTGCATCTGGGTGACAACAATCAACTGCTAATGCCTATGAGAAAGTGCATATCAAATCTTAGTTCAGAGTAAATGGAGGAGAAATGTGATGTCATAGAGCGACATTACTGCATTATAATTCTAGCATGAGGCTGTATCGTTACTTTATGCTATCATGAATAGTGTTCAAAACCGCTGTGGAGAATTTAAAGCTGGAAGAGAGTTTTGCTATGATTTCCAGCAGAGCCAGGGACCTGCACAAAACATCATAATTACGGTGCCTGTCATGACTCCTAATCACAAATGTCATAAAAACGACATAACATCCATCGTAAAGCTCTCGACATAGCAATGATTCAACAGAAATCATTCTGCTACAGCCCGCAAACTCTCTAATGCCAGAGCCTGTTGCCTAAAAGACCACTGTTTCAAACTGTGCAACAGTCTTATGTCAGTCATAAACTCGGTGTTGACCTGCCACCACCAGCATTATGTCATTTCTAACATCAAACAGCAAAGGCAACAACACAACAGTCTAAAAAGGAGAAAAGGATCACTGCAGATACCATGGAAATTGCATATAAACATATTTTCTGTGTTTCTGTGTTTTTCTGAGTCAGTGAGCTATATATGTGCTTGTTAGTGGAAGTAATGCAGAGTCACACTGACTCCAATAAAGTCCACCTTCTCCCTTTGATCGGTCGCCGTGGGTGAATGTCCACTGGTTACCATAGCGAGGTGTCGGCCAGATCACTGGAGGAAGACACAAAGCAGAGTGCGTGAGTGTGAAAAGTGAAAGAAACACACATTCTGGTTGAAAGAGGAGGTTAGACTGAAAGAGCGGGTGAGTGGGAGAGCGAAGGCTTTAATGATGCTGAAAATTGGCCCGTGACTGCGGTACACCCCTCAGGTAAATCATTGCTACAGCTTGCTGTCAACTTATCTGTCCCCTTGTCCTCCCATCTCGCCCCTCCCATGGCCCAGCTCTGTCTCGCACAGTCTCCCCCGCCTCACCCTGACTCAACTTATTTTACGACCGCATATTCAAAACTTCCATCTTCCAGCCACCCTGTCATCATAAATAACCGTTTGTATGTTGTCTGTGTGCATTCGAACATTTTCTATGCACGCCTGTAACTACTTTTGTAAGATCTGAGAAGGAAAGTAACCCCGTAGATTCACTCAGGTATTGTGAAGTACTGTGCACCATTCTTCCACTTTGAGATACTTTATGGTTTCACTCTTTCACATTTCAGGGAGAAATATGATACTTTCTCCTCCACTGCATTTATCTGGTGGCTATGTTCGCTAATTACTTTGCAGAGTAAGGCTGTACACACAAATCAAGTCATGAGCTCATAAAATATGATGCATTGCTGGAGTTTAAACTAGCCAGCGTGACAGGCAGAAATTTGTTGGCTTGTCTGGTCTCAAAGAAATTTTCCATTTTAATATGCAGCCAGTAATGCAAATCTCCATTTCTCAACATTAAATTTCCAACAGGGTTTGATTTGTTGCAATTGTGGCTCATTGTCACTTGTGAATGTGCGCTAATCTTAGTCCCTCAGTGTCATGAGTAAAGGTAAGTAGCACATGACTGTGAGTTTATTCACAACATATCTTCCTTGTAGAGGCTTCAACAGCAACAGGATAAGCTTGTTGTCACCACGCCGTTAATGCAGCTGCGTCCACAGCAAAGTGACAAATAAGAAAGTCTGCTTTTTGATTTAAAGTTTTTTGGCATATAGTTTTGATCAGGCGTAATCACTAAGGGAGTAGGAAACACTTACTGTACTGTGAAAACATTTTGGGCCACCTTCAGTATTTTGATGTTATAAGGTTGTAATAAGCATATACATTTATTTCCATACATTTATTTTCCCCATTCTCGTTAATATGATACAACATGAAAACATTCCTTATGTGCACTGCATTAAAAAACCCACACTCATAAATCAAAGGCTTCTATAGACAGAAGTCAGTATTTAGCATGACCTCTGTTCATGTGACATAAAAGTAAGAAACATATGACATGGATTTAAACAAACCACGTGTAAACACATTAGAAGGTTAATGCAGTAAATTTTTATCTCGTCTGCAAAAGCAGGTCACACTAAATGCTTCCCACTAGTATTTATAAGTTGTTTTTAATATTTCATGTACATGCCAGCTGTATTTTGATACAGAGAGTATGAAGTTCATATGTATGGTTATTAAACTTCCTACAATACAAGCCAAATGGTGGTCTAAGAGCTTCATATTATATTCTATATGAGGAAAAACACTTCAGCGCCTCCTCTGTATTGAAGCAACAAAAATTAAGAATGAGTTAAACATCAGTGATTTAAGTAAGGTTTTTCCCAATGAGTTTTCCACAGATAAAAACTTCTTTGCAATACATTTCAAACATAGTTTTCGTAAGTTACAGTTATTTACCAGTAAACACACAGTTTGTAAGTTCTGTTTCTTAATAAAAACAATAACAGAGTATAAGTTTAATAAAGCTGTGAAGTAGCATTGGATGATTTTTCTTCACCATCACCACTGCTGAATATCAGTTTGCAGATGACGTGATGTATTTAACCCTATAACAGTCGCCCCCTTTTTCGAACTTAATTCACGAAAGTGGCATACCCAAATTTTAAGTAGCATATATCCCACATAGTTTTAGGTACATGCATGTACTTGGTACCATTGGAAAGGTCTCAAATGAAAGCTGACGGTCTCCGCTTTCAAACAGTATGCGGTTTAAGCATCGTACGTGTTTGTACATGCCATGAATCATGAATTAAAATCATAATTCATCAGAAAACAACGCCCCCTGGAGCGCTCATGACCCAGTGACTGTAAGGTTCATTCTAATCATGTTTACAGAAATACATTGATGTCAGGTCATTTTATTCTAACAGATGGTTTGCTGTGTCCTGTAAAAGGGGAAATGCTGCCACTGAAAGGCAACCACATGAAACACAATGTTACACTGAATTCCAGACTTCACTAGATTTGGTATAATGGAAGAACACAAGCCAACATAAGCTCAGTTGTTGATACTGTAGTGTACTCTTAAAAAATATTTGTACCTGTGTGTATTTTTTGCATTATGATTTGTTTCTAGGCTGTGCGGTCATACCTGAGAACAGTGTCTGCGTGTTCAGGCAGTAAAAGGGCTGTGTCCTCGCCGGAGCTGTTTCGTCCACACTGAAGTGGATCAGGTTCCTCCTCCTGTACACCAGATAGCAACACACGCACACAGACACACACTTAACACATATCTGTCTAACAGCTATTACACTCTAATAACTTGCCGACAAGCAGCCTAATTGCTTCTAGAAGATAATGTCTGTATCAAACGACCCACTGCCCATGTTTAACTGGTGTGCATGGCTATCAGCATAAAGACATAGCTCATTTTCACTATCACAGATACAGTAATTACACAACGCTGACGCTGAATGGTTCAGATAGTCTCACCGAATCCGAGCTGTGTGCCAGAGTATCAGCGCCAGCCTGGTGTGGCGAAGAGAGGGGAGCTGGCTGGTTGATGACCACTGCACTCCTCTCTACATCCCTAGGGGAGTGGGGAGGGGTGACGGGGAGCAGTGAGTCAGGCTGACCCTGCTCACACAGGCTGTAGTGTCCCAGAGGCCTGGGTGGACGGAGGGGCTGCAGGGCCTCTGGGTTCTCATCCTCAGAGTCAGATAAAACACCATCAGGGCGCCCTGCTGGAAAGAAACAGCGGCAAAGAGAAAGGAAGTGTTCACTGCTCCTTCAGGCATGGCTCTACAGGCCATTCTGAACAATATTTAGGGTTGCTGTTGAATGATAGTTAACACTTTTATGGTTCACATCTGCAGGGCATACACTAGATTAATGTGTGGCTCTACTCACCTGCAGAGGCGAGCGGGGCAGCGCTCCACTTGGCACTGGCCACTGTTCCCATCTTCTGCTCCAGCTGACAGATGTACTCCATCAACTCCTTTAGTGGGAAATACAGTCATCGTATCACACACTAGGGTGGGACTTTTATCATGGCTTCAGCTGCAATCACCCTCATAACCCTCATCATGTCCAATTCCAACTGAGTGGTTATACAGTATATACAATACAAGTACAACATTTGTGATTATATGAACATAATTATCACTGTACTAAATAGTCCATTTGTTTAATTTATAGTTCACAAAACCTTACTTGAGGAGTGATAAAATTAAGCTAGGCTCCAATTTTAAAAACACTGATCATCTTCCGTGCCAGCAGTAGGAAAATGTGATGGTAGTTAGGAAACATGAACTCTGCAATCGTTTAACAGTGGCAGCACCGACTGCCCTGAAATCCACTGATTTATATTGCTCTATAAACAATTTATATTGCACTATAACAACTAAGAAGACTACAACAGACAAAAGATACCCAGCATCTGGGACACTCACTACACCTATGTACTTGTGTGTATGTGTGATATATCCTGTATATCCTGTTTTTGGAGTAGAATACATTATTATTGCAAATACCTTTGTGTTTTAAAAATGCAAAAGCAGACACTGATTGTATGTGTACGTTTGGGTTTGTGTGACAAGATGAGCTCTAGCATGAGCTATGTGTTGATTAATAGCCATTATTAAGTTGATAAATTTTACAGATTAGTCTTAATATTTTAACAGCTAACAATAAACTTGTATCTGTGTCTGATCTAATAGTGCTTCTGACCTGTTTTTCTGCAACTAGCTGCTCTTTCTCCTTCTGGCCCACTCTCAGACTGGCCTTCAATTCCTGCAGTTCCCTGCGGGTTTCACTCAACTGGACCTGCAGGTCGGAGATCAGAAGACAAAGTCAGAACCACCTTACAGTACATGTAAGCCAATTCGGACTGTATAAAGTGAATTCAGACAGGAATGGACATGATATTGTACACCCCTTTACACTGCACATCTGTGGTCAAACTACAATAAAGCAAGCTTCCAGAGGTTGCGAGTGGCATA
>JAQQZY010000027.1:20505082-20520359 GCA_030068375.1 Ostorhinchus rueppellii | reverse complement strand
TCTATCTATCTATCTATCTATCTATCTATCTATCTATCTATCTATCTATCTATCTATCTATCTATCTATCTTTAAAGAAATATCAATATTTTGTGGAAGACCTCACAAAAGAAATCTATGCTCGTAAGTCTTCCTATTAGTGTTCTCACCCGGTTGCAATCCTTTTCTCTTCCAAGCTCCACCTCTAGCTTCACCCTCTCCATCCTCTCCTCCTGCAGCCTTTCCTCCATTGTCTGCATCTCTGTGTGGAGTTTCTCCAGATGTTCATGGTCCTTCTGTCGGGGTGACACCAACACACATGCATACCAATGAGCAAAATTCCACAATAACCTTTCTATATAATCTAATTCAAGAAGAATCGAAATGCACAAAATAACAATTTGTTCACCTTTTCTAGCTTGTGAAGTGAAGTTTTAACCTCTCAAATGCATTCTCAGAAAGGTAGGTATCTAAATGGCAGCTGTAATTACCAATAACTGTTCACATTCCATCAGATCTGATTCTACTACTCTACTCTATGGCTCTAAACAGAATTGTGGAATATTTAGCAATATTTGTATTCAGTCTCAGAATGTGTATATTTCTTTTTATTCTGGTCTTTTCATGCCTTATTTCAGCCCTTACTGCTTCAAAGTGAGTCAAAACCGATTAGATACATAAAAGAGGATCATCTATGCCTTTATTTTCAAAAGGGTTCACTACTGCAACAGTCTACAGTGGACTTTTCCATTTAGCTGCTATGCTGCATGCCACCTTCTACATATATACTGTTACCCATAAAGTTGGAATAAAACATTTTTACGTCTTCTCATGAAATCCGTCACAATGTGATTTATTCTTGATAGATAAAGTGTAACTGGGACTCGGTATGTAATCATGGCATCTGATTAAAGGTGATTACTGATGTGTATAAAATAGGAATAAAATGAGAAATGTGCCTGAAAAGAAAATCATAACAACTTCATTGGCAAAAGTAGATGCTGCATTGGCTGCTGGGTTGTATGTTTTGTCACAAAAAGCTTTTCCCTCTACATATACAATTCACTTGAAAATTGAAATTTCTTAAATTGGTTGAGAAATGCAATACTTTTTACCCAGATAGTGAATATGCGTATATGCTATATTAATAAACCTGCTATGTCTTCTCTTTCCTATTGCAGAACTTTAACTGGTATACCATTTAATTCTCTGGCTACAATTGCGAATATCTTACATTTGTCTATTACACCATAAAACACATGCTCCAAGGCCTCACTAACCTCAGACATACGCTGCAGATTCTGTCTCTCCTGGGCCCAGTGGGCTCTTCCTTCTCTCAGAGCCAGACTGGAATCTGCAAGCTGAAGAGTGAGCTGTGCTGCCTGCAGACGAGCCTGATGTAGTTCTGCTTGCCCGTGATCCCTCTGGGTCACCATGGCACTTAGATCATTCTTCAAACCTTCTGCAGTGCGCTCACTTACATTCAGACGTTCCCGCAGGCTTCGCATCTCCTTCATTGCTGCCTCACTCTCCGTCTGGCCATAAATGAATGAAGAGAGGGAGTGTTGGCATCTTTCCACTATACCATCTCCATTAAGTACCCCAAATAAATTGGTGTCAGATGCAAATGCCTTTCAACAAATTAAAATGTGCTTTGAGATATATTGCGAGAGAAATTAAAAATGATACCCGTCTCCTAAAAAAAATGCAGGAACAAAAGCCTCTCCAAATGTAACTAAGAACCTGCATGTTCACAGTATATCTCATTTTCAAAGACATGTCTGACCTCTTTCCTGTGAGCAGTGGTCAGTTTTTGGGTGAGGGTGGTGATGGTGTTTTGGAGCTGCAGGACACTGGTGTCTCTCTGGGCCAGCGAGTTCCTCAGGCCCTGGAATTCCTTCGACAGACTGCGGAGCTCAGCTTCTGTCTGTTCCAGCTTGGTCTAGGGGACAGAAATGAACAATATAGATGGAAAACAAGACAATGAAGCAGAATACACAGCAGAAAAATAAAATTCAACGGATCTATAATACATTAATTTAAGTACCTGCAGGCTCTTTTTCTCACTCTCCTCTTCTTTCTTCTGAGCTCCAGCCCGCTTCACCCGTTCTTTCATCCTGAACACACAGATTAGGTTCATAACAATCGGAAGTCCTAAATAGGCACTTGAAATACTACAAAACAAGACACCAACACTGAAAAGCTAAAAAAACCCCCAAATGCATCAAAATAAAAAATATTAAACTGACAAACCTTTCCAACTCTGTCTCTCTTTCTACTGTTCTCTCTGTCAAGGTCTTGATGTCCTCCTCCAGTTCTCTGATACGCTGTTCACCCGCCTCCCTCGCATCCAATAACATACTTTTTTCTTGGGCCAGTGATTCTCCAAAAGCCTGCTCCTCCTACCAGACCAGAGGCAATTTTAATTTTAAGATTTTGAATTTATGAAGACATAGGAAAATCTTACTCCATAAAAATATATAAAATTTAACATTATAAAAATAATTACTAAGGCATATTAGTGAACTACTATTTACACCAAAAGAGAGGGCAAGAGCTCAGATACAGAGAAATGAGATGGGAAAAAAAATAAAACTTCAAAAAACTAGCACTAATCAACTGAGTCTTGCTATAGTATTTGCACAATTACCTTCTGCTTTTGCTCCACATCCTCCATTTTCTCCTGAGTCTGCTTTAGCTCCTCCTGCAGCCTGAAAATATCCATCTCCAACTCTTTACGTTGTCTCTCCCAGGCCTCCCTGGCCCTCTTGTACTCCTGCTTTTCTCTCTCCCTTTGCCTGCTTGCTGTCTCTTGGAGCTGCAACAGCTCAGCACGCTCTCGCAGACATTCCTGCAGCCGACTCTGCGAGGAGACAGTAAAAGAAAGCAATGGAGTATCTTTATCCCCCTTATGTTCTTGCCTTTGTGTATCAAAAGTAAACAATGATACTGGTTCACCATTAGGCCTATCTGTACCATTATTTAATGAAACTCTATCTTACCAGCATCCATTATTTTTGCAAAGCTGAAAATACAGTCATTGATCATATAAGGTCCATACAGCATCTGTTCTGCTTACCTGTAGCAGTTCAGCCCTGGGTATAACCAGCAGCATATCTGTGCCCTCCTCCCCTCCATGGGACTCTTCTTCAAGGGTCACTAAATCCTCCAGTGGCTTTGGGGCGCAAAATGTGAATTTGGAGCTGCAGGAGCAGATTTCGCCTTTGGCGTCAATATACACAAACTCATACTCTTGGGAGCTGGGCTTTGGTAGGTATGAGGCTGTAAAATGAGGGGAGGGGAGAAGGAGGAAGGTCTGTTAGAATGATTTTCTGGAGGAGAAATAAGAAGTTCCATTTTTCCAGTGTAAATGTTTACTTTCAGTCATTGAAATAGGTTCATATTTTTTAGCATTTTAATTCTTGGTCCACAACCACATCTTGGTTTTTAGTAGTGTGTTCAGACTGTGGAAAGAAAAATTAAACAATTGGATAAACAGACGGTGCTTTTGAAAAGGTTATTTTAGCCTGACTGTTCTACTAAAATAGCAGTATTGCAACCGGCTTCCCATTATGGTGTTGATCCATGTGGAAGAGTTACTTTTGTCCATGTTGTTACTGAAACAGGGACTTAAGCCAACACTTTAAATATATAGTCGCATGGCTGCAGTGAAGTTAATGAGCATAAAACAAGTCCTACTTGTCATTTTAGGTAGCAGTTACATAACTTGCACCTTTCAAAAATCATAGGATTTATTAGGTCACAACCACCTGGTCATCACAGTTACACTCCCAACAGGCCCCGTGATGTTGTGAAATCCTGTTAGTTCCCTCACATGCATATTTCAACATCTTTTCCTAAAAGTAACTAATAAACAACAAATGTCAGTAACCTTTAGTTCATTCAACAAAACTGGGGCACACGTGCTTTCTCTCTGCTGGTTGCTTCCAACCTGGCAATGGCAGCTCTATGCCAAAACTGGTGGTTCGTTAAACTTTTAATCTTTAAGCAGATAAACTAAACTAGCTACTTCAGAGGTAATGCTGCAAGCTACCACAGTATTACCTGATGCAATGGACGAATAATACCCGTTTGTGTCCGTTTCCTTTTAATCGAGTCATAGATCACTTTTTAAGCCAGGAGACTCTTTCATTACCCACCTTTGAATACATACATACACACACACATATATATATATATATATATACACACATACATACATACATACACACACACACCGGGGATCACAACGATCCATGAAAGGTAAATAATCGAGCTAGCTATACGTTTAATTAAAACGCAGTCACGTGACGTTTTCGGAACAGGCGCGTTCCTGTCAAGAACCGCGACACCGACGTCACTGAGTATGAGTTATCCTAACAAACACATGCTTTAGTCCATGTTTTACCAACTACAGGTCCGACCTGAAGAATTACTTTTTAGAAACTGCTCAAGCTCAAAGGTAAGTTGTTAGTTTGTAATGTCAACAAGTAAAATGGCTTAAGAGTTGTCAGACAGTGAACAGTTAGCTTGGGTAGCCGAGTTGCCTATAGATGCCAAACAGGTACTTATCTCATTTACAAACAACATCACTTTCATCTTTTTTTTTTTTTACTTAAACCACATTTACATACAATATGAGTATTGGGGCCCTTTTACAGCCTCGTACTTCGTTACCTGCTAGCAAGTGCTTTCACTGAAAAGTCATACTCGCTTAGTTTTAGCCAAACTGAACACATTTAGCCAAGTAATGTTCATGTGTCATTTAACGCGAAGTTAAAACATATAAAAACGTGTTTTTGTCGATGTTCCCTTTATGTTGTTAGCCATTCAGAAACGTGTACAGGCTTATGGATCTTGCTAGTTTCACCGTGTTTATACATTTACTTTACGAGCTACAGCTTGGTTTCTTAACATTCTGTATTTGATGTTTTGCCTTAAGCTTTCCACCCTGACTGGACAAGAGCAGCAATCGGTGAGTTCAACCAGCACAGCGCATAAAGTAAGCTAATGTCCCATTTTCCTTATCTCATATAGCCTCCTGCCTCATATTTAGAATGATTTACTTGGAATTTCTGTTTCACAACACATGTACAGTGAGGGGAGAAGATGGAAAACAGGCAGCAGGAATGACATACAACAAAGTTTATGAGCTGTATTGTAACTCACAGCAGCAGCTTAGGTCACAGTGCAAGCAACTATGTTTTTAAATCACTGCATCTCTGGTGATAAGAAGCCATCAGCAGTTTTCTTTAGACCTTCCACTGCTGTTCCTCCAGTGAAGAATGACATTGACCGTATGTTTAAGTTAGTGATAAATCACTTTACCAGAGGTCAATACCACACCTGCTGCACACGTGCCCCTCACTCAACCCCTCCTAACTGAATCAGGCTTATCAGCTTCCACTGACAGGCAGGACACAGTGAACACTGTATTCTTCAGTACGAAAATGTAGTTGGAACAGGCCTGGAGCAGTTGTCTGTCTTGCGCTGATTACTCAGCTCCATCGATCCAGACCATGGGAATGCCTTGTTTCATGACAGTGTTTCAGAGAATAGGACATTTGGGCATTTAATAGCTGGAGAGGTTTCCTTATACTTGGGTAGGATTAGTGTTTTGGTGTATATAGAAATAACTATGGCAAGGCATGGCACAATTATAACACAAATGCCTAATTGCAGTTATTTAGGGAGACAGTTTGTTTTGCATAATGAGTGATTTCCATTAATCTGTATAAAACAGCTGGGTGAAAGTCATAGAACTGTAATTTACATCACTTTTGCCACTTTTTCCCTGCAGTTTGAGGTTTTACAACTGTTCTTTTACTGACATCATGATGAGATCTACTACTTACACAGTATCACCTCTGTCCAGTTTCTTGCAAAAGAGGCAAGTGACATGCAGTTTTCATTTATATATGTGTATCATATTACAAACGCATTGTAAGGCTCATTATAATACTGACTCTAAATGAACAGGTAGACGGTTAAATCATTAATTGCTCCTATTTTTGTGTAGGAGACTGAATGCCAAATAATATTCATATTAATGACAGCCCTGACTATGAGAAATATAATCATTTATGATTCTGATGATAATGATTATTATTAATACCATGGAAATGCACACAGCAGTTGACATCTGTGCCCTCTTGATAATCAGCTGGAGCCAGAGCCCAAACAAACGTGTGGTAATCTCTCACTGATGACCATCCAACCTGAGGGAGAAAACATACACACACTGTTATTTTCCAGAACAACACTTCATTTTTATCACAAAACTTTTGCAACACTCATTGTATTTACAATACCTTGAAGAGCCCTATCCAGTCACTGCTGGCCCAGGTGTGTCGTGAGCTCAGCGAGTAGTGGCAGTCAACTCTGCTTTCAGGGAAGTAACTGCAGCCCACGTTTCTGAACTCCACCCGCCAAGCCTTTTCCATGGCAACACTAAACAAAAGCAAGATTAGGTTAACACCAATAGAAAAAAGCACAACATTCATTTTGTTTAAAAACAGCGTGTTAGTCTTGCAAATAAAGTAAAAAATAATTGCCATCATATCGGCAAAGCGGGAGAAGATAAGAGGTGACTACTAGAGGACAAACAAGGGAGTGTGAATATTTAGTGTAAAAAGATACCTGGACCCACTAGAGGAAAGGACACCAGAACTAAACCTTAGTGACAACAGGTCCTTCGAGCAACGTGACATACTACATGTTTGTCACCAAGGCTATTTCCAGTTGTCTGCAAAATCAGTTGCTATTGTACACCATCACGTGTAAGCATGCTAGGAGTTGGGGGGGCCCCCCAGTACACACATGGCTCAAGTTCCCCTGACAAATACAAGCTGCAAGAACGTTAATTGCCTGCGGTTTACAACACCTTTTGGAGATTCTGTGCAAGAACAAAGTATTATTTATTCATTCACATATGGTGTAGGGTATTGACTCCAGTAAGGGACATGTGTTTGGTGAATGCACCGAGGCAGGCATGGCACAAATTCAAATTCCCCCAGACGTATGCAAACAGCAACCAAGGGCATGAGAAAAAGCCACATTTCAAGGCAGCCAAGCTTGGTAACAGACTAAAATGACAACATGTGCATGAGGACCACATGGGCCTGTAAGACTTTTTAACATATGTGCTCTCAAACTGGATTAACTGTAATTTTGCCGTACTTCATTTTTGTATTCCTCTGCGATATGGAAGCCTTAATCCAATATAATTCTGGGGATTAAGTATTAAGAGCATCTCCACGCTGCAGCTCTGAATGTTGATGAACTCATTTTAGAAGATGTTAAATGCATCAGGGGCAAAAAACACACGATGGCACGGGGCAAAAGCGCTTAGTAGCACCATTTTCAGAGGGTTCAGGTTACACAGCACGAGGCTTGAGGCCCAACAGTAGCACATGTCGAGTAATCATTGTGTGGCATGCACTTCGATACGAACTTGGACAGACAAACTTGTGATCCCATCCGGCTCCGTGGCAGCTCACCATTGTTGTCCAATTAATTAATGTGGCGCGCGCACGTCAGTACAGACAATCGCATGCTTTGTCAAGTACAAAAGGCAGCTGCGCACATTATTTGTCGACACTTTCTGACATCTCTCTTACCTTTAACGCTCTTTCTTCTATGAACAGTCTGAGCAGTTTGTCGTTTATTAAATACCGGAATCGCAGTCCGCAAAAGAAGAGAAAAAAAAAAAAAAAAAAAAGACACGCACATACGCAAGACAGTCGTGCTTTCTTCTCCGGGCTCAGTTGCTCCACTAGCCTGAAACAATAACAAAAAACCAAAGCAAAACACAAGCATGACAGCCTCACTTCCACTGAGGCATTGTGGGTACTGTAGTTCACAATGGCGATGAAACTGCGGCTTACTACTGGACTTTAAACTACAATTCCCATGTTCAAAGCATTTTACCGCGTGAGCTGCCGAACGTAATATGATGCTTCTCATCAGCAGCTGTTGTTTTTCTCATCGGATGTCATCACAGAACACTACTGGTTACATCAATGTCCAACAGAGGGAAGTATTTGATATATGCGATGAATAAAACAACGAGTTGTGCTTATGACGGAAAAGGAAAAAATATTAGATGTTTACTTTTTTTTTCTTTTTTTTTTTTCCTTGACAGGTGTATTTTGGTAGCCTGAAACTGATTTGATTTTAATGCAGGCAAAGCATATATAAGCATTTAGCCTCTGTTTAAGCCTATTCAGTCTCAACATAAATTAGGTAGTTGACTTAAAATTAGCCTCATTGTTTGTATAATCTGTATTTTGGATGATGACATAAACCTGAAACCTATGCATTATGAGTACAAAGGACTTAGTATATGCAATGAGTTGGTAATTTCAGGCACAGATACTTTTAGATATTAGTTTAATCAAACAAAATCGTGGCAGAATAACTCAAATCGCTAATACTGCAGTAGAAATACTTCACTACTAATGTATTTCTTAAGTAAAAGTATGAATGTGCTATCAGTATATTGTCATTATGCAATAAAATGATCTCTGTCAGTTTTTCATTGTTGTATAGGTTTTTGAATTATTACATTTGTGAGTATTTTACATTTCACCGCAACAGATTTTTAAAAGTTGAGCTACTTTATGTACAGTTGCTAATTTTATAGAGCAATACAGTGTGTTCTATAAGAGCAACTTATGTGTGCAGTGGCACCGTCCTGTTCTATGCTCAGAAAAATATGCTTGTTTGACCTGTTTTCAGCTTTGTGAAAATGCATCAGCATTTCCAAACCCAAACTTCCAACTGTTTTCAGAACAATGGATTCATACAGTTTATTAAAAGCACATTTAGAGAAGTGGTTCATCAATGATCAGGTCTGTTGGCACTAAAACTCAGCTGCACTTCATTTGTCCTCAGTCTCCTTGTGCTCAGTGTTGCTTGCTGCCACCTGTCGCTATCTTATTGCTGCAGTTTGTCCTTGTGTCTACATGTCTGTCTTGTTGTGTCTGCGTTTTGTACATTTTTTCGTATTGTTCACAATTGCAGCAAAATGTGCACTAACAAATTAAGGCACAATGTGGTCTTGATTTAGTTTATGTGTATTAGTATTATTACCTCTGATTTTATTATTCTGCATGCCTTTGTGGTGCACTGTAATATAGTTTAGCAGTATCCTAAATAATGTATCACTAACATCAGTATTCTATCCTTTTATTATTTTTTTCTGCATGCAAAATTATACTCCCATAACTTTGTAATTTTAATGTTGTATGTCTTTTTTCTACACCTATCTTATAACATCTCTCTAGGAAAAGCAGATGAAAAATTCTCTTTTTGCTAAGTGTGGTAACTTTGCAGTCATACTTATGTTTCCTACTCCGGTCATTTCTGCAGCATCAAAACATGAATTTAGTTTTTTCTTTCATGTCTAATTTGCTAATGGTTTATTTAATTCAGCAAAGATATTCAAATAATGCAGAATTGCAGTCTTCAGTTTGGGAAGTGTGTGAGACCTCCCACAGAACACACCGTCACACTCTTGGTATGGATTTGTAAAAGTTACCTCTCCTCTATAGTGGTTCTGCTCCACAGGACAGCAGATGGCAGTATACCATCTTGAAAGCCCATGTATTACATGCAAGTTGTCACACATAGACATATCCTAAAACATGATACAAGCTCTTCAGCATCTTGAAGCTGCCCCATAGCCCCGGGAATTGAGCTCTCTGTATGTTTATCTATTGACATAATTGCAGATGTACATAAAGGATGAAGGAGTAATATTAAGGCATTGTTTAATTTATTTTTGTCATGAGGTTATTGATGTTTAGCATAAATACATGAATCTGTATAAGGAGATTAGGAAGAGAAAAGACAACCGTATCTTTGCAGGCTGTTGGCTTGAAATCACCCACAGTGTGTGAGGTGGTTGGTATTTTTCAAATACTCACTCCACTGACAAAATTACTGATTATGACTTGAAGCAAAGAATTTTAACTTTGAGATACCAATTGCCTTTGTGTAAACTCTATTGGGATTCATGTAAATGTGGACTAAGATTTTTAAAAACTTGCACTACAATACACACACACTATTTCTCTTTGTACTTATCTGATTCATCCTGTATTATTGTGGATATTGATGTGGCTATGCTACCCACAGCCTGCTTATTTATCTCTGCTCATTGGCGAGTCAATTCAGTCAGACGGTGCTTTTCTCCTTCTCAATTAGTAAGTCCAGTTTGGCTAATTTAGTCTGTTGAAGACACTATAAGGACGCTTCATGTAATTTTATGCCGACGGACAGTCGATGTTGAGACCCTATAAATTGTGTTTAAGTGGATTAATAGTGTGCTGAGCCTGTGTGAGCAAAGTGGTGCTGGAAGTAGTGGCTCTCTATGCAGTAGGATAATTAAATAGGCTGGTCTGCAATGGCTCTTATTTAGTAGCCTTGTTTACATTTGTGCTAAAGGCTATCAAATTTTAGGGAACTGAAATTTAAAAGCATTACAAGTTGATTTTGCAGCCAAATTTGTTGTAGTTGACTCAGAGTTATGGTCTCGTTTATTTTATTTAATTTTTTATTTTTTTTAAATATTATTATTAAATTTATTTTCAGAAAGCAATGAGAAATACAGATAAAACAGAAGATGCAACAAAAAAGTGTATTATAGTTTTAGTGGTTTTGAGACATTTTTGGTCATTTGTCCTGCTGTTGTTCCAGGAAATAAGAGCAGTCCTCAGATAGCCTTGACTTTGAAGCATCAGCTTTGTGTGAAGTTTGAGGATTCCTGTGCAGCAGGAATGTGAGGCTTCACCCTAATAGAGACTAGACTGAAAGTGGATTGTCCATGAAACTGCTTGATCTTGACCTGGTTGCCTGCTGTTATGGCTCCTCTGTCTGTCATTACCCCTCACCCCCAAACACATGCACAGACACACACTTACACTGTGGGAAGTGTGTAGTCATGAGTTAATACCAACATTTTTAAGCATTAGGTTGGCAAAAGAACACTACAAACTATTCTGGCACAAAACCCTTGGCATGCTGTTTGTTTATAGGTTGCAAGACTATTCTACACAAATTTAATCCCTGTCGTCTGCTGATTTCTAGCAGCCGGGCTTGGAATTCCTCTCAATATAAGAAAATGGTATAGCCCCTGAGTGCTACTGCAGTTTTATTACCTGAGGTGGTCTGTCTGAATATAGCTTACCACATGTCTCATTCAAAGGGAATGGCAGGTATGTGTCACTAGTCATAAATTGCAACTTGCCTTCAGCAGTTGCCAAGGAAACCTCAAATGGGATTATGACCTTCTGTTGTGCGAAGGCAAGTAAACTATTATATTTGTCAACATCCAAGAGACAAACATTAAAGATTTGTCAGCAAATGATTTATTTGGTCGTCATGCTAAATAACAGGTGATGTGTAGCGCGTGTACAGAGCTCTTATGAATACTAGTGTGTAGTTTTTTGTTCCTGTTTAGGATTTTGTCTCCTGCTCTGTATGTTTTTAAGGCAGTATGTGAATTTGTGAGCATATATAAAGACTACATCATCTCTGTGGGTTGAATGATGTAATCACTAAGGGCTGTGCTATCATATAGTGAAGCAAAGGCATTAGAAGGGTAGAAAACAAAGAAAGAGGGAGTGGGAGCAGAGTGCCTGGAAGGAGGGCAGAGTGTTGGGAGGGTGGAGATAGAGAAAGGGGGGACGGTGGTATTTAGTATGCACGGCCAAGCTGCCCCATCTGCTTAGCGCAGCAGTCCCTGTCGTATAACTGTCTACAGGCCGTGGGCCACATAAAGAATGTCTCAGATTTGATGTAATTCCGCAAAATTAATGACAGCTTTACTCGGTATGGGCCGTGAGGGAATGATTAGTGTTTGATCGTCCATCTGATCAGTTCCCCTGGCTGGCTGCAGGAGAGATGCTCCACTATATGCCAGCATGCAGCCTATGGCAAGCGCACATGCACACACAGATACACCTAGCACCAGAGTCATTCCCAGGCCCCCATGCTCTAGTTTGGGTTCGAGTTCTGGTTGCTGTTTCCCTCTGCACAGCCAACCAGCATCTTGTTAAACTCGGCGTGCTGTGATACCTCACATCAAAATGAACACCTACTGATGTGCTGGATGCAGGTCCCACTGGAGGTGTGATTGTGTACAGGGTGGTTTTTATATCAGCCTGTGCAGTATTTCAAAGGAAAGTGGGCCAACCAGCATCCAATTTAGAGAACTCAGAGGTCACACAATGACCTTTTACAAGATATGCTTTACTGCAGTTGTGATTGGAATTGGGTATTAGTTTTTAAAAGAGATGGGGAATGGATTGGGAATTTGAGTGTAGAAATTGATCCATTGGATGGATTGCAGGAGTTGGACAAGTGGAATTCCTCTCTTCCTCTTAATTCAGCCCACCTCAGCCGACCCCACCCCCATATCTTTCCTCCTCCTGGGCTGCTGCGTTTACAAGCGAAGGGGGCATTCTGTTTTACAAGTGAGCCTGGTGCGTCTCGGTGTGCTAGCAACATTAAAATTGAACCCGCCTTATCTGTGCAAAGCGTGAGGCTTTACATCAGAGGCTGTCGTGCTGCTGCCATGAGACTCCTCTGTGCTTTTTATGTAATGTGCCGCAGTCAAAAACCCAGCGGACAATTAAAGTGAGCTGATAGATAAACAAGTGATTGAAGACAGGGATGTTGGTTTCGGGAATGTAAGGTAGCGTTTGGGGGTGGTGGTGGTGTGGGGGGGGGATTGCTGAAAGGTTTACTGTTAACAATGCCAAGTCCAAACACACGTGCAGTTTCTCAGCCAGATCAAATGTAATCATCACATATAATCACATCGATCTGGAAAGAAATGTAGTTTTTAAAGTCTGCCTTTTTTTGCTGAGTTGCAGTGGCAAAGCAAATTTCCCATCTGACCATTATCACTCTGGTCCAGTACCAAGCGTGAGAGCGTCATTCAGCAAAAGCTTGGGGAGGGTTGTGTTTCTGCCAACACAGATTGTTGGACAGATTGGCAATCCTTCACTGTGTATGGATGCAGTGTTTTTCTCTGAAATTGTAGGCCATTATAACAAATTACTTGCAAAAACACCATTAAAGTAAACAAAAAAAACCCTTGCATCTGTTTTGATGCGAAGTCTGTTCCAGTTCAATTGTAACTCAGTTCATTATCCTCTCCCCATTTTCCTCCTTCCTCAGTATTTTTCCATTTTCTCCTCCCTTCCATAACACTGTCTTTCCAAATTACTTGAACGTGTTTCCTGCAGTCAGGGTCCCCCCTTTCCAATCGGCATCCTCTGATCTCCTTTCATTCGGCTCTCTTTCTTGGCCCACTCCTCCACCCCCACTGCTTCTTTTTCTCCTCCTCATTTTATATTTTTGGCTGAGCTGAGGACCTTTCTTAGCGCAGTGACCTTTCTGGTTTTAAATTAAGCCCCGCTGCGGCATGTCTCTCTTCATAGACCGCCGGTTACGAGCCTTCAGAGAACCGCAAAAAAATAACGATTCTGATGAAATGGCCCCTTTTAAAAAGCTCTTCCAAATTCCTTTTACATTTTTCTTCCCCTCTTCCCCCTCTTTCTGGTTGCATTAATATTCACACTAATGAGGAACATCCTAAAGAGCATACCATGGAAAATATGAGATGAGACATGCACATGCCTCCCCAAATGCACATCATATACACACTGTTGCTCATTGCTAATGGGTTCTAATCAAATGCCATGTATGTATGAAGTGATTTATGAAATCTGGGCAGCTTAAGCTTGCAATGTGATTGCCTAATCAGAATGAGACCATTTTTCAATGGATAACCAAGTTTGTGGCCTTTTTAGAAGAGGCCACATTTTACATTATGTGATTAATAGGCTTCTATTAAATTGTATTTAGATGATGAAATGCTTTTTTACTGTGCTGAGGTCATGTTACCTGCTAGTTTGTTTCAATGCTTCACATGTCCTGAGTTTCACAGTTTGATTTCAACAGCAGGCTGGTGTGATGCTGAGATACAAGGTGATGATTAGACCTAGTCCAGTAGTCATACAGTTTCTCTCAGGTGCTGAGTAAGGGTGTAATGGTCTTGTTCACTGTCATCTTCCCCTGGTCTCCAGTGCATAATCCTGTTTCGCAACAGAAAATGGTAATCAGGACTCTAACCCAGTCAGCCAAAGCGTGCACCAAAGAATTGCCCCAACTTTAATTGATACAACACGAGCTGTTTCAGTTTTCCGAAACCACAATTAAGCCATACCTGTTAATTGCACTGCCATAAAACACAAGACAGAGAAAGCACAGCAGTTGGAGGGAATAATCAGAGCAATTACGCTCCCCACTGAGGGCTGAGCTGAATGGTGTTGTTTTTTATTTTTTTTGGGCTCCACAGGAGACTGTTTGTAATGAAAGTTCAAAGTCTGTGACATGCACTCTGTAATGACTCTATGAGGATATTACTTAAAAACCCAAGTGGTGTACTGCAAGCAACATGTTTGTGTGACACTTTACTGAGCAATCAAATTTGTACAAATTTATCTGGTAACTGAATGACTCTTATAACACCATTATCGTGCTGCTGTCAAATCCTGCCTTTTGTGTTGTTGGTAGCACTTTCTGTTAAAGTGTTATGTTTTGTTTTTTTCTTTTCTTTTTTTTTTATGAACTTTGAGTCTGACGATAAATTTGAGCTGATCTGAAGTGTATTTTGCTAAAAATGATGACCCCGAGTTCCAAAATGCGTTCATATAATCTTGTATTTGGTATTGGCAGACATGACATTTGAAACTTTTATATGTTTTGGAGGACGTTTGCATATTTGGTTTGTTGTACTAGTAATATTGCTGTATTTAAGCACATTAGACCAGTTACATATTTCATGTCATAAAATTTCTGTGATGAAGACACCGCACCAAAATGAAAGGGTATGGAAAATTCAACCAACATGTGACTTGATGTGGAAAAATGCAGTCATCAAATGAGTTTGTTTTCTCTACTTAACAGATTGGTCTTATCCACTAAAGGGCGAGCACACTGTATAGCCTTGAATATTAATCTCCCGCCTCTATGGGCTATATCTACCAACATGCAGAGATGATTTCTGGGGCCTCTCTCTGAAGGTGTACCTTGTAGCCTTGGTAACCATAATGAATTATGGGCTGGCCCAGTTAACACATGTGTGGTATTACCCCATTCCAGGGTGTGGCCTCCTGGGTGTCTATGAATCACTGATCTCATCAGACTTGTTCTCTCTCTCTCTCTCTCTCTCTCTCTCTCTCTCTCTCTCTCTCTCTCTCTCTCTCTCTCTCTCTCTCTCTCT
>JAQQZY010000027.1:20468536-20504285 GCA_030068375.1 Ostorhinchus rueppellii | reverse complement strand
TGTACATGAATGATTTTTATATATGTATATGTTACCTTTTAGGATAATAAACACTATATGAGTTAATGCTTAATATCTTGGGGAGATGAATCAAAATGAATACTGTATTGGTAGGATAGGCTGTCATTTTAATGTTCAGTTGTGTATTATTTACTATAAGGAGGAAGCTGGCTTGTGTTTGCTGCTAAAGAGGTGATGAGAGATGGATCACATGCTATCTAGGAAGTGAGAAGTATTATTTAATCCATGGTGCTATGCAGAGGTAATTTCAGTCTCCGAGTAGCTATAAAGACCTGGAAACCCACTACTGCTCTGGACTGCAATGCAGTGAGGTGGGCCCTTCTCTCTCATACATACATTTAGCTGGGTGTGATACCATTCCATACACATAGACACACACCCTCCCTCTCCTTATCTGAGAAATAAGCATTTTTACAGAGTTTGAGCTGTAAAAGGAGAGGAGCAGATAGCCCATAAATCTAGCCATAAAAACGTTAAGTTGTCAGAGGTGCCATCAGCTATCAATCGTGTGCGGCAAGCTGATGAAGGGGAAATAGGTGATAAAAAACAGCATTTTAGGGAAATTATGTCCAGTCTTCCATTTGCGAAGTGCTGCAGTCGCATCACGGCAGAATCTTAATCACTGGCTGGTGTGGCCAGGGAATGTTCCTTGGTGTGACAGTGAGGAGGAGCACACCCTGGTGGGAGGGTGGGATATGGAGGAGTAAGGGAGAGCCGTAGGGGAAGGGGGCGGGGGGTGGGTGGGTGGGAGCAGCGTTGTAGAAAATTATACAACTAGCATAAATCACTTCTACACTACCGTTTTTCTCTCTCCCTCAATTTCTCACTTCCCCCATCTTCCTCACACACACTCTCACATCTCTGCCCCCTTTTCTCCTTCATGGCCGTGCATCTCCCGCTCTTCATTTGCACTCCCACTGGTCCTCACTCTCAAAGTCCCTCTGTGTTCCTCTTTCAGTCTGGCCATATGCTTTATTCGAAGCTCGCTACTGGTCACCCTCAGTTTCCCTCTACATCCATCTAAACTTCATTTCCACTGTGGTTTGTTTACATGGTTTCTTTATTGATCTGCTTTTTGTTGCCTACCAGGGATTTATTCCCTGTCTACAGGACTGTATTAGCAAACCTTGAGATTGACTTGTCTCTCTGAGATGGTTCAGATAAAGTCTGTTGTTGAAATAAAAGAAAACGCCATCTGGATTGCAGCTTATTTCACACTTTATCAGACAGCACCTTGACAGGATTCCTGGTTGCTTTTATACTGAGGAATTTTCTTCCTCAAACAGAAGTGAAGTTTTTATATCCGAAGGCATTTTAATCCAATATTGTTTTTTATTAAAATGCCTGAGAGTCAAAAATTATGTGGTGCCCTGTAGGATTTTTTTTTATTTATTTTTTTTTTATTAACGTCTGTATAATACTGTGTGTATCTTATTTGTTTCAGTAAAAGGGAGTCTGAGTCTAGTATTGGAGAGAAATGATAAAAAGGCATCATGTGAGAGCGCCCGTTGCCCATTGAATTGATGAATGCCTTCATTGTCTGATCTGTGACTCCCCCTTTAATCTAAGGTCATTTGTTAATTAATTTGAATAGCCTTACAGGCTCTGGTTCTGCTCCAGCGGTCTTACTTGAGTGATGTCATTCTACACTGAGGAGACTTTAAACACTGCAAAATGGATGCAGTGATGCATGTTCATCTGCAGTCACCCCCCTGGTAGACGCTGCCCTCTGTCCATTTATCAAGGAAAGGTGTTACAGAACACAAAGCACTCCTTTAAGGATCTAAAAGTGGCAGTACCTGAGCCAAGAATCAGGAAGGTTCTTGATGAATTGTAAAGAAGTAATGCAGTTTTTAGGTTCTGATGACTGTGTGAACTTTTATAATATTTATGCCAGACTGGAACAATGTTGCCTTAATTCGCTAAAGTTACTAGTCACCTACTACCAAGTCATTCTTTGTGACACTGCTGGTTTATGCTCAGGCATTAAAGATGTTCTCTGGCAGTGATCAGTTAACCAGAGCTTGTGTCAGGGGCTGTACTGCCACCTTTAGTTAGACTGAGGTATTGTAATGCAGTATCCATTCACATAGCACCAGTTTTGTTGGGCTACTCTGCAGTTCAGTCACACAGCATGTGTTTGTGACAGAGTGTAGTTTAACAACACATCTAACCTTACTGCATTACAGCTAGTCCACCAAAGTGCGGTACCTTGAACGAGGCTTTATGTAAAGTAACATCTTAGAGGTATCCAACAGAACTTTGCTTACCCTTCTGTCTGAGTGAGGTTACTGTAAAGACCAGATATACTGATATAAATGAACACAGTAGTTCTATGTGTGCCTTTACACAGTTTTTGGTATTTTTTTATTTATTTTTTTATTGATATGTTTTCCAATAAAATGCCATCTATTGGTGGTGTTGTTATAAGTCATAATCATTCCCTCCTACAGAGAGGAATTGGTAGACATTAGTTTCTGGCACACATTAAAACTGTTCTCTATGCAGATGTGGGATTTGTAATTGATCACAACAAACAGCTGGTGGGCAGCTGCACTTTTTGTGTTTTTAAACATTTCCAGAAAATTTGAATGAAAATGAAAATCGCTGACCTCAGCTGGATGGCAGGAGATGAGCTTAATGTTTTCAGATGTCCAAAACGAGAAATTTTGTCATTAACCATCCTGATTAAATTTAGTTGCAGTAATCTTCAATGGGTAATTTTCACTTGGCTTTTAGGGTGTTCATCACCAGCGGCCAGTCTGTGTTTCTATTCAGACACTCATACCTTTACAGATTCTGAAGTAGTGATAAACCTCTGGGAGTTTTAGCTGATGTGCAGTCTTGCATTTTTACTACATCCTACAATTGGGCTGCCTCTTTTGACATTAACTTTGAACACTGCAGATGGTCCAATGTCTAAGACAAAGGACCATTTTGTGAGGTATTCTGTTGCAGGGAGTGGTTTTGCCTTTTTGTAGATATTTGAGTGCAGTAACAGCTGTATCTGCCAGGGGGCAGTTGAGTACACATATCTAACCAGCACAGACCCACAGTCCTGGCTCTGCAGATCTTCCACATAGTGAGATTTTCTCTTTTTGAAGCAGTGTTGCTGTTTCTCTTTTCTTATCAAAATATTTAAAGTAAGCTGCAAACAGTGCTTTTCAGCCTTGATACAGGTTAGTAATACCAGTAAATGCTTTTGAACTGTGAAGTTTTTGTGAATCTTTGCTGAATACATGTACTGATTGCTGGTTTATATCCTCAATTAATATTCTGTTCATTAGCATTAAATCATGTCAGTCATTTTCCATTTGGAGGTTAGAGGAGGCCAAATGATGAACGGACTGGAGATGGTGTTAATCTATAGAACAGTGTCTGTGAAAGAGCAGTATAGATGCTATGACACGTTAATGTTAAAGCATTGAAAAAGTTTAAACAGCGTACATAAAAAGAACATTTATTCACTCTCAAGGCAAGTAAGCTTGCCAGTTAGAGTTCAATGAATTCAAAATGTGGAGCTGTAATTTTGTACTCATAAAACTGTTGAAAGAATTTCACTTATTTCACGACTACTCATTTCACTACTCGGCCCATTTATGAGCAATAAGAAATAGATACATTAATGTTATTGCAGTTTTGAATAATGGTGCGGCACTAAACTTCATACTGAATATTCACAGAATGTTTTTTTTTTTTACACATATATAAATATATATATTAAAATGAAGTAATGATACCAGACTACTAATTACAGTGTTTTGGATCAGGTTTCAATTTGTATTTTTATTTTTTTAGAATGTAGATTTATGTGTTTATAATACAATAAAATAAAATGCTGCCGCTTGTTTTCTTTACAAGTTATTTGTGTCTCTCTTGCAGCACTGTGGCTGTTGATGTGATTGAAGATTTTCTGCTTTTGCTCAGTGGTGATTATAGAAATGTACGGTGACTGTGAAGTCTAGTCGCATTGTAGACTGTAAGCCTATTTGTTATTGTGCTGTAAAGGTGATTACATCCTAAGTTTAAACTTGTTTTTAAGCCCAATGTCACTTCTGTTTCCTTAGCCCTCCATAGAAGAAAAGTCATAAACATCTTTTTTTTTTTTTTTTTTTTTTTTCAAGTGACTGTGTTAAAAAGAACACCTGTAACTCGACACAGAGACCTCACTACTCAAATGCCAGGGGCAGCTTTATGACTCATGGGAATGGGGGCATACGGCTTAAGAGATAGTTTGTGTACAACCCTATCCTTCAGTGCAGCATTCTCTCAGTTTCACACAAAACTTGCATTTGGACAACATCTGAATGGAGGCCATTTTGGTTTGGCCTTATGTTTGCACAGTCCAAGGACTGTGCAGACTCCAGTGGGGGATGGGTGGTTTGCTGCTGCTACCCTGAAGACTCCTGTTAATGTTTTAGTCATTCTGGAGCCGCTGGGCTGTGAGACAGATTCAGTCAAAAAGCATTTGAGCACCCTCAGGTCCTCAGAATGATTTACTGCATATTTGGACATCTGCAAAGAGCTTTTGCACCTTGAAATTCTCTCTCACTCACTCACACTCTGTGTATCCTTCTTTGCAGTAGTAAACCCTTGGGAATGTTCAGTCATACTGAGTCACCTTGAAGGTATCCAAGGTAGAGTCACTTCCTGTCACCTTCCTCCTCGATGACCCCCCCCCCCCCCCCCCCCCCACCTCCTTTCAGCTCCTCCATCTTACCTCATCTTTCTATCACCCTCAAACCTTCTGCTTGGGTCTCAAACACACCCCTCATCTGGGCCATCCGATTTAATGTGCACTGCTCCTTCTCCTGTGTCTCTTAGCCCACCTCTTGCTCACCAGCTGGACACATCAATCCATGTGACAGGTGCTTGTCAGTCTGCTCCTTACTGGGCAGCATCCCAAAAAGGAAATAAAGTCTTTCACAACACAAGTCTGTGAGGGAATGGAAAATTGTGTCAATATACAGCGTTTATTCATCTTTATAGGATATCTATCCTTGCTAACAAGACAAATGCAGGTTACTGATAAGCACTTATGAGTACGTTACCTTGTCAAGTTGTTTTACTGCTTTGTTGCCTATGGCGGCCACCCTGACTCAACTGAAGAGCAAAGCCGTCAGTGGTCATCAATAACAGGTCTGTGTGGTGTGGGTGGTGCAGGCTGTGTGGCATGCATTTTAGAAGTGATGGCCAGAGGCCCTCTGTCTCTGCAGCTCTCAAAATATGGTATCATTAGCATCTGTGGCTCCATAACTAGGACTGCTGCTGAAGAGGCCCAAACATATCTGGTATGCAGTGTTTAGGAGGCACGCAGACAGGATAATTGCTGGGCAGAATCTGTCCACAGCTCCAGACTTTCAAGTGCTCATTGCCTTTGAGCGTTTTACACCCCAAGTGGCTGAATAGCCCAGGGGAAACAAGGTCTGCATTGATTTATTGCTCACCCTTAAGTCTTTTGTTTCTTAAGACCAAGGACAACTTAATCAGCCACCAAAGAAGAAGTCTCACAGTTCTCTTTGTACTATTAGTGATATTTGCTTGGTCTGACGTTGCACATAGAAATCTGAAAAACAACAAAAACAAATGTTTGACTTACAGCCAGCATGTTAAGCTTTTATACTTTACTGGTGCATTTGCTCAAATGTTTGGCTGCATTTCATAACCACAGCAGACCAGTACCAGTGGTTAAATGCAGAACAGTGTGTTCTCATTCAGGTGGAGTTCGATCTTAAAGTTTATCAGCATATATCTGAAACAATATATTGCTATAAAATGTTGTTATTTTTGGTTTGGAGCAGCATTTATTCTGTATTATGAATGTCAATCAATACATGGCCATTGTTTACTCCATTCCTTTATCTTATACTTGGCTGTTGTGTATCAATATGCTATTGAGACACCATACGTTCTGCTCAGTAAAACACACCAAAAGATTAACCGTTGTGTCTCCTCATTTTTCTCCACTTGCCTCCCTTATTTTCTTGTTAAAACACACAAAAAAGAGTTCATAATTAGTTGCATATGGTGCTCTACTGGCACTGCCTTTTATTTGTGTGTTGGTCAAGACATATTTACAGTCAAATGTTATGTCTTTCTATAAACATATTTATTGTCATATTACACATTTGTGGGGATTGCACAGTGATTGACATGACAATGAGGAAATGAGAGCGGAGACAAATGTTTTTTTTCATTTCATTTTCAATTATTTTATTAATTGACAAACATAAATGTTACCACTGTATATATCACTTGCAGTTTTGTCCTTCAAAAAATTAACACTTGTTCCATCAGTGGGATAAAATAGTGGCTGGACACATAAAAACAAACACTTATACATGTATATTGCAACTTCAATACTTTTTTGCTGATTTTGTGTATTTTTTTTTTTTTTTTTAAACTGTAGGAACCCCCCCCCCCCCCCGAACCCAGGGGAAAAAAAACAAAAAAACTTCTTCCTTTTGAAATATTTTAATATTGGCTTACTCGTCTGAAAATGCAACCAAGAATGGGTCATTACAGAAAACTACCTGACATCATTCTGTTTTACGAAATGTACCTGTAATGTCATCTGAAACATGTGAAGGTGAAACTTTCTGTCATTAACAGTAAATGTTACTGTCACTAACAGTGACGTTAACATCAGGGTCATTTTCACAGGCTTGAGCAAAAATATTCAGTAAACTTATTTTTGCTTGGGTACATTTCTCTCATTTCTCCTGAGGAGCTGGAGGAAGTGTCTGGGGAGAGGGAAGTCTGGGCATCCCTGCTTAAACTGTTGCCCCCGCGACCCGGCCCCAGATAAGTGGAAGAAGATGGATGGATGGATGGATGGACATTTCTCTCACCCTTTTCTCTCTCCCTTTACTTGGCTCTGTTTCCTTTTGGCCACCGTTGTCGAGTGAGCCACAGTAGAGCCGGACAGGAAGTTGAGACTCCAGTATTAGTTTTTCAGAATTATTTGCAGAGCAGTGTCACATATCATGAGTACATTTTCACACTCATATTATGGTCCATAAATTTGCCCAAATATAGACTTTATGTTTATATACATCCATTCATGGAATATTATTTAAATCTGACATCTGAAAAAAAAGAGATAATTTTGAAGGCATAGTGGCTTTTGTTTTGGCGTAGCAGTGCACCACGATCATTTCCATGTAGTAGAAAGCCTGGATTGTATCGGAGCCTGGAGATACAATGTGGACCTTAAGACTCTGATATAGCCTTGATATTAAATAAACCGAGCCATATAATGCAGGACATTGCAATTAAACATGGTAAATGGGTTTAAAATTGGGTTAAATCAGCATGATCTTAAAGAAGTTCTTTTAATATCATGTGTACTGTATTTGATTGGATTATGTTAGACTGGCTTTTACTATATTTGCCAAGTTGTTTTAACATAAACGTATCTCATCTGTGTCGTTTTACTACAAAAGGTTATAAAATGACACAATGTCATGTATAGAAAATGCATGGCTTGTCTGTAACATTTACAAATCCTTTTTATTCATAGATAAATCTACATCCATTTAAAGACATAAAAAATGAATCCAGACATATGTTAGAATAGATTACCATTGCAGAATAAATGTATTCTTGCAGTGTAATGTTTTCTAGAAAAACTTGGTATGTTTTGCTTTGATCAAAATTAAGCTCAATTTAAAGCTGTGATGTTTGTCCATTTGAACAAAACCCCTGCTTAGCCCTCCAAGGTATGGTTTCAAGTATGCTAAACCACAGCCAGCAGCCATTACTTGCCAGCACTATAAATGCCCAGATGTCAGTACCTAAGCAAAGCCCAACATGAGGAAAAATGATTAAGACAAGCAAAATCTTCAATACACACACAAAACACGAACAGACGCTGAGAGATAAATATTTGCTTGAGAGTATCTCGCCAGTTAATGTCATAATAAATGACAGAACTGCGGATAAAAGTTTAAGCTGTAGCTCTAAATTCTATCCATATATTCATGGGATCCATATGTGTTCCCATGGGGGTAAATGAGCCCTTTAAGACATCCTGAAGTTTTGCACAAATACATGTTGGTCAGTCCTTGGCCAGTTGTGAATTGTGACAAAAGCTCTCTGGCTATTTTGATTAGAAGCTACCTAATGGCTTCCATGCTGCTGTTATGGTCAGTAGTGCTAGTGGAGATGGAGAGTTGGAAAGCAGCAGTGAAAAGGAGTGACATCAGCATATGTAACTGGAAACATATGAAGGATAATTACGTAATATCCGTCTCAGTTTTAATGGAACAAGAGGTTCCCTTACAGGTGTCAAAAGAGACTGGAAACATTTCTGTGTAATTAATTTGGAAAAATCATTCCAGAGGGCAGGAAGGGCCCTGGTGCAGCCCTGTTGTTCAGAGGCATATTTTCAACATTTGCTCAGAAATGGACTTAAAAGATGGACCCTTTTCTGTTCTACAATTAGAACTCCACCCACATGACCGAATATGTCCACTCAGCCACCATACTCCACCTGTCTTTGCTACAAAGCTATGTGTTTTGTGGTTGGATTATAAATAATACTTTTTTTTTTTTTTTCCTTTCTGGAAGGACTTATGACAATGCTATATGCCTATGCTTGTGCAATTATTCACAGGGAAACATTACGGCTCCAGACATGGGTGTGTGCTCATGCAGACATGGAAAACTCACGGCACTTGAGGGAAAACTGCTTAGATGTATGGAATTAAAGACTTTGTTTCAAATGCCCGTTAGTGGTTAACTTTCTAGAAATACAGAAGTGGCATTCAGGAGTGATGCACCACAGAAAGTGATTCTGATCCACAGCATTTGCAGTTTTCGATGACTTGAAGGACGCTTGCCAAATCCAATCATAAATAAACAGACAACCTCCCACTGAAAGTTAAAACAAGCGATTGGAGTAAAATTCATTCCTAAATTTATAGGCCGAGTTCTTTATACAAAAACTGACAGTAAGTGACTGTTAAACAAGATTAAAAAAACAGTTTATTGATTGTAAAAGGTCTAGTAAAGACGACCTTTATTTTTGAGTTACGATGTGATGAAAAAACTGTGAAAAGCTATGGCTCATGAAATATCTATAAATACTCACAATGTAGCCAAAAACTGGAGTAGAAGCTCTGTATAATAGTTTTGGTTACACCTAATTTGAAATGGGGAACACATACTAAAACACATTCTATGTCACGCGCTATATATATATGTCAGTCAAACATTTTGCAACACTGTTATTTTCCTAGGTATAAGTATTACAGCCTTTTGTGTTACCAGCGCTTAAACTAACTGTGTAGTGCTTGTCATCCATACAACAATGCCCCAACTCCTTCCTCGACACATTCTTGTCACAGACATGCAAACCCCATTTTCAGAAAAGTTAGTACACGTTTTAATATGCTGTATAAACTAAAATGTATGATTTGTTAATTTGCTTGGACCTTTATTCAACTGACAGAACTACAAAGAAAAGATTTTCAATATATCTAAATATTTCAATTTAATATTTATATATGATCAAGATAATTATACATTTAGATGTTGATTCCTGCATCAGTCAAAAAAATTAGGGTACTTTCCAATGTGTTTCATCACCTTGCGTTTTTATTACACCTATTGTTTGGAAACTGAAGATACTAATTATTGCACTTCTACAAGTGTTATTTTGGTCTATTCTTACTTTTTACAAGACTTCAGCTGCTCAACAGTCTGTGGTGGTGGTTATCTGATTCTCCACTTAATGAAATCCATACATTGTCAATGGGAGACACATGTGGACTGTGGGCAGGACAGTCCAGCACCAGTACTCTGACTACTAATCATGATCTGTTGACTCGTACACAATGAGGCTTTGCATTATGTAGACACAGACCTCCAAGGAGAACAAGCTGACTTGGCATTAGTATATATGTTTCTAAAAAGATCTAAATAGAAACTGTCATATGGTGATTGGGCTCACACTTACAGAGGTCAGGCATATCATGAGCACTAATGCAGCCCCAGACCATCACCAAGACTTTTGCACCTTGAATGACTTTCTCTGGTTATTTTCTTTACTACTTCTTCTTCTCTCTCTCTTTTTTTTTCTTCTTGAAAACAACTTAAAACTTGGAGATGTCACCCCACCCCACCACAGCACCTTCTACTATTTTTTTTTTTTTTTTTTTTTTTTTTTTTTTTTTTTTTTAGGCCATGTGAGATGAGGACAGATCTGTGCAAAATTTATATCAGATTTCCTTCTTGTGTGATGCAGTTTCTGGTTATGGTTCTATTTTTTCCAAAGGGCTCCAAAACGGATATCTATATTCATCACAATATCATGACATTTACTAATGTAATCCTTCCTGAAGGTCAAAGGTCACACACATTTAATGGTGGTGTCCGCCGTTGGCCTTTACTCACTGACATTTCCCAGGATTCCCTGAATGTTGTCATAGTGATATGTTATGTAGATGGTGAAACACCTAAATTATTTGCAATTTTATGTTGGGATACATGCTTGATGAGCTGATTGATATTTCTGTCATGAAATTTGGCAGGTGTTGAGCCACAACCCATCCTTGTAAAAATGGATTTCCTGTCCACTCCAACAGATATTTTTTCTAAAAAGATATTTTCCTCCTTTTTTTTTTTTTTTTATAACATACCTCTGTAAATGCGTTTTTTGTTTAGCATCCTATACTTGAACCTGTCTGTCAGCACTGAAATGTTCATTGCACTTTTGTTAGTTAAAGGTTCAAGAGAATTAACAAATAACATATTTTAATTTCAATTGCGTTGATTAAAAAAAATAAACATCCCAACTTTGAATTTTGCACATTTGCACAAGTACAAAAAACAAAAATAAGTTGAATTTTGTGCATCCTACTAAAATGTCAAAGTTAAAATCAATCTATCTGTAGCTGCTTCTCTCATGTCTTTTTTTTTAATTTTTTTATCTGGACTGTAAACCAATCACACCAGGGAGATCAATCTTTGTGATTTATACATTTCACTATGATTGAGTCCTCTTATAATAACTGCGTATTTATTGCTGTCTTGCTCAGTGCGTGTGGTTCCTGCAGCCGGCTGTGGTGGGGAAGCCAGTCACATCTTGGTTTCTACGTAACAGTCAATAGCAGATGGATAGATATCACCTACTGAATAGCACTTGTGTTGTTTGCTTTTTATTTGCTCATCTGGTGTTATGATGGCCCGATGGTCCATTTGAGGTTCTCATCAAAATCCTTACTCATGCAGCTCGTAGTGTTCGGTTGCTTTTGACAGACATCACAGTGCATGCTGGATTTGTACTTAACGTCACAACAGTAAAAGGCTTTAGACTCTATGGTTTAGGAATGCTGTTTTATTACTTTTCATTTCAGTGGCTGAATGCGTGTACTTTTTTACTCAATGCTGCTCTCACAAGTATTGTATAGGACTTGCGGGCTATAGGTTATTTGACTAAAAACTGCACATTCAATTTAACTTAATTTTAGACTTTTACAACATTTTCCCCACATTTTCTGGACATCTCAGGCACACAAGTGGGGGAATTTTACATATGTAATATCACGTCATTTTGAACACATTTGAATATGGAAAAGCCCAAATCCAAAGATTAAACAACATTTTCTCCACATTGTTTTTAAAATGGCTTGGGTGTCTTGTTGAATTTTTTTCAATGAAAGAAAAACCCTGCCCTGAAGTTCTATTTGAGGTACTTGTACGTTACGTGAGTGTTTCTGTTTTATTCATCTGCATACTTCTCCTCCTTTCCATATCGGAAGCACATATTTACTTTATTACACATTACATCTGGCTGACAGCTTTCCTTAAACAATCACCAAATGGGCAGATTTTTAATTTCGGTTAGAAAATGGAGTAGAATATTATATTGCATTCTATTCTGTTTTGTGATGTTATTCTAGATTTGTGATTCTTACAGGACATCGACAGTACAAACATGTCGTAATCATAGAATGTGATAAACATCTCGACATGCTTAAACATCTAAATCGACATGCACGTGTATGAAAAACATATGTCTAATATTACATGCCTGACTGGAACCATTTGTACTCCTACGTTTCAGAGTATAAGGTCATTTTACAACCTTGTCACCTATAAGTAAAGGATCCAAATACTCCTTTCACCTCTGTGTTTACTCTAATTTTAATGTAAAACATAAAACCTTCTCAAAAGAATGTTTCCAGACCTAACATGTTTTGAGGTTTATATTAGGGCTGCACAATATTGGCAAAACTTGCAATGTATGATATGAATGTACGGCATTGTGATAACAATAATATTGCAATATTTCTCATTCACCTAAAGAAATACTAATTTAATCTAAAAAGTGTTCCTTAACAATGTTAAAGTGAGCCAGTTGTTTGCATGCTGACTCCAGTTATTTAGAATTTAAGACAAAATACAGAATATATACTGCATATAAAAATAAAACAAGTAAATAGAAGTGTTAAGGCTTTGGCCAAAGTTGTGCTCTGAAAATAATCACCTTTTCAACATTAATAACATGTAAATGTGCATTCAGCCAGCAGCAGTAGCATTATTTCAGTTTTTTTTATAGAAAAAGTAGCATGTTAGAGTGATAGAGAAAAGCACTCTGCTACCTCATGGTGTGGAAAACAGAAAGTTAATAAAATAAAATAAATGATTGCATATCTTTGTGATGTGAATATTGTACATTCTGTTATAGCAGTAAGAATGCTTTTGCGATTTATTGCGCAGCCCTAGTTTACATTGCCAATATTCAAGTTAATCACAAATGAAATAAGAAAATTGGATTGTCCTGTGTACAATTCATTATCACTTGGCTGCAAAATGCGGCTCTGCCCAAACCAAACCAAGCCAATGACAGGTCCTCTGCTTTGGAAGACATTAGGACCCAAATGACACAAGCTGGACGCCTAAACGTATCATTATTGCCACACAGCAATACAAGTTTTAAACCAATGGTGCAGAGGCTGGTAGTAATAGTGGGTTTGTTTATTTAAGGTATAATTTTTGATCCAGTTATAAAAGAGAAAAGCATAGCTAAAATAATTTAATATTATTTTTTTTATTTGTAAATTGTAATCCATTAAGTCCAGTGTGGTTATTATAAACAGTACAATAGTGGAAAGAAAAACAGAGCAGCAAGAGGACCAGGCAGTCAGTGACCATTATTGTATTTGACTTCACAGCAAAATGTTCAGTCAAAGATCCAGTGTACATAACAGTGACTGGCCCCAGCATTCCACATTATTTTATTTTTCACTGACCATGCTTACACGCACAAAATATTCTGATGGCTAATGAAAATGAACCTTCCACTAATGTCCTTGTTTACATGCAACCATGCATAACCCAATTAAAAACAGGGGTTTTCACTGGTGGCAGATGTTCCACTGTTTGAGCACAGCCTCCCTCTTTCATTCCCTCAAGTGCAGTCTTGAAATGGTCAGTGTTTTTCGATATTTACACGTACTGGTGATATTATCTTTCATAATAGTAGCAGCGTTTCTCCCTCTACCCTGAAATGTGAACTTATCTTTGGAGCATCCATCAGGATCTTAATCTCTTGTTTCTATTTCAGCCGTCTGTAAACAGGAGCTGTGTGTCGCAACCTACTGCAAAAAACACCTGTAAATGAGATGCATATTCTGAATGACACGTGAATCCTCAAAAAAACTGAATAATTTCAGGATTCTAATCTCATTTGTTTTAGCTGGAAACTGCATCTTTATGACACCTTTACAATTCAGAATAGTGGATGTATGTTGACCTGCATGTAAACGTTCTCAATGAGATGCAGTGGAAAAAGGGATAATACAGTACAGTAGGTGCCATCTACTTGTAGACCTTTTACATCTCCATGTCACAAAACCTGAATGAAATATGTAAAATATTCTAGAGAACTTTAAAGACAAAAATATAGCTATACCATCTGCTAAATGAAGTAACCCCACACTTCCTTTGCAAATTCTCTGTAAATAAAGGCACAGATGATGGAATTTCTATCAAACAGAATCCCAAAAGAGAGGAGAGGTCACAAATCCTCTGGAGTTCATTGTTTCCAATGGCAGTACTTTTGTTTGTCCCATAAACTGATCACATATTATTTTATTTAAAAAAACAAAAAAACAATAACACTGCATTATGACAAAATAATTGTCGTTGGAGCAATTGAATCTTGTTAAGAATCAAATAGAACCACCATTAGATATGTTAATTCATGAGATGGCCATGTAATCTAGATAGATAGATAGATAGATAGATAGATAGATAGATAGATAGATAGATAGATAGATAGATATACTTTATTGATCCCAACCAGGGAAATTCTGGAAAGATGGAAGAATTTGCCTGGTTGGGATCAATAAAGAGCCAAATTAAACTGTTATTTTCACTATTTTTACCCCAGCCCCCAAAAGAGGAGGCAAGGAGTATTGTTTTTGGTTTAGTGTGTTTATTTGTTTACACTCTACCAGCAAAGCTACTGATTGAATTCATACCAAATTTGGTTTATAGATCGCCAGTGACCCAGAATAGATGTCATTAAATTTTGGGAAAAGTGCATCAAAGTTTCAATTTATTATGAATTTTTTACCGCCCCTACCCCCACCCCATTTACTTATAATGGGTGAAATTTCACATGTCCATAGCAGCAAAACTAGTGGTTGAATTCATACCAAACTGAGTTTATAAATTGCCAGTGACCCAGAATGGATCCAATTACATTTTGGGAACAGAAACTCGGAGTTAAATTTTTTTTTTATGGATTTTTAAAATCTTCCCATTTACTTATAATGGCTGAAATATATGTGGGGGTGGGGTTTGTTTTGCCTGGCACCACTTATTTTGTTTGATGGTTGTTCAGTTTACTGTCACGATACACAGATGTGTGCTAATTTATGAGAGAATACTTTTAAGCAGTACTCATCAATAATACCAACAGAGTATGCCTATCACATAATGACAAATGCCCTTCCATTTTTGTTAGTCTTTATTAGTCTTCTTTTGTGATTGATGCCTGCAGAAGCAACCAGCCATGCCTCACTCTCTGATTGCCTGCTTACAGAGCTTTGACACTTTTATAGCCCTCCTAATACCATTACAAAGTATTACTTCTACAGCAGGGCTCTCGCCTTTCCTGTTGAATCGGATACAAAAAATGCTTGCTGTGATCACTTCAGGCAGCAGAGTTGTGTAAATGAGCTCGTGTGGGTGCTGTGGAGAGACTTGTCAGACTCAGTAATTTCACAGACTTATTGTAGATGAAAATCAACATTGTAGAAAATAAAAAGTATACTAAAGATAAGATGGAAATGTATAGGCAAGAGTATCTGAGATGGGCAGGATATGGATATGTCAGTGTCATAAGAAGCTGCACTTGTAGTTAATATTAAATGACAAGGGATTGACAAAACTGAGCTAGATTTATGGTAATAATGCAGTGTATTTAGGTAAATGAAGTAGCAGCTAATGTCTGGTTTCATTAATTACTTTTACTTTAAAGTGACAGATGAAAATGCCAAAGCACAAAATTAAAATTAATGTAATCATTTATAAATGTTTAGAAATAAAGATTTCCTGTTTATTTGTATTCATAAAGCAAAGGAAGGTGTGAAATCAACACATTTTTGGACAAAATTAGAAAATATTTGCCATTTTTACTCACGGTTGATCAATCAAATGTATGATCATAGTGAACATTTTCATATTGGTTTCTTGATAAATATGACAATAAATGTCCAATGATTATTTTTAGCCAGTTTATAAGCTTATTATTGGTCCTGAGGAAAAACTGAAGAAACCACATGCTTTATAGAAAGAGTGTGAAATTCTTGACAGTTTTTATATTGTATTTTCTCTTATTACATTTTGTCAAGAACTACCCCTAAGAAAAAAAAAAATAAAAATTTTTTTGAGCACATAATGACAATGGATATTCTTGAATCTTGAAATGTATGCAAAAAGTGGAAAATATTCACAAATCTAGAGGTAAATCATTAAAATTAAAAAGATTAACTTTAAAAAGAATTAGAATGAAAGAATATTTTTGTCACAATTCAATGAGTAAAAGTAATAAAATAAACCAAAAATAGTTGATGTGACACTCTAAACAAATCCAAAACAAAATAAATATCACAACAAATGTAATTAGAACTGTGTAAAACTAAATTATTAAATGAAGCCTTTTGATCCTGCGTGCAGCCTGGAGGCGCTCTATGTCCTAAACTGTTTACTAGTCTTTAGTAAACACTGTTGGTGATTGAGGGATAACTGAACGTTGTAATTATTCTTTTAACATTCTACTTTATTCAAAATATGGTGACATTGTTTTTATGAGCAGACATGAGTGTGAATCCGCAGAATCTCATTTTTAACACGGAAACAGATACAGTAGCTTCATGGGTAGTAAATGTGCATGGGCCAAACGTGAATTACATCTAATATCTGATGCGACCAAAATGTGTCTGCAACGCCTTTTAGTTTCCCCGCAGCAGAGGCTTCCAGAATGATCTTCTCAGGATTTTATGGTTGATTATTGTTATGGGACAGATGTTGTAACTAAAGTAGAGCAAAGTTTACTTTATATCTCTGACGCAAATTAATAAAATTATCACAAAGTGCAAATGCTAGCTGCTCAGAGATATGAAATATGAAGAGTGATAAAGGAATGATGGAGGCTGCTCTGAAAATACATGTATAAAAAAAAATATTTTAGTAACGTTCATATGTTATTCTGGACGGCAGTGGCAGATGACCTTCTCTATTCTGGACGTAGAGGACTTTATGGTGTGTCTTTGTGTTGAACTAACATCTGGTGTACTCTGTTAATATTCTACGATAGAGTGTAGCATGGATTAGAAAACAAATTACCTGCTCCTCTGCTAATTTTAATCATGAAATTTCAGCCGATTTAATTCATTTAAGTTGATTTGGGTTTCTAGTGAGGATGTTTTGACTAGAATTAAAGACAGTTGTTTTAATACGTGGGAATCTGTGTATGGTTCATTCATTGGTTATTTCACTTCAAAATGAAATTGGCTTTTTTTTTTTTTTTTGTCCTTTTTAAACAAAATCAGAAAAACCTTAACTTAAAATGAAACATCTGACTGTTTTGTAGTTATTCATTGGAAAGAAACACTGAAAAAATGGCTTTTAATTGTTTTTGTTTTTTTTTGTTTTTTTTTTTATATGTTGTTGTTTCTCCAGTACGTATTCCAATAACCTTCCATCCATAGGCCGGACCTGTCTATAACAGACACAGATTTGTTTTAGTGCTAAATTCAAAAGCATCATTTGTGTAGTAATAAGCTTTACAGGTGTAGCTTCATATTACTGCACATACTGTACCTGATAAACTGAAGAGATTAAGGCAGAAACATGATTTGGACGTCCTTCCCATCATTAAAGAACACCGTGCTGCTTCCTGGTGATATAAAGCATGGCTGATATCTGCGTGTGTCGCCCCATATGTAAACAGCTCTGTAATGAAATCTGCAAAAGGCTGGAGTGCAGCCATCATAGATAAAACCAAAGATTCTTTAAATGACTTTGATCAAACTATCACCATGCACTACCACTTCACATTTCTGGTGTTGCAATACTAATAAAACTAAAACAATGTCGTATTTTTGTTTTGAATTAGAATAATAAGAGCAAAATTACACACGCGTATGTTTAAAAAATTACATGATACATTTTTTCTTTCCTACCCAAGTTTAGAAAAGGAAAAAATAAAACTAAAAAATGTGGGTTTTTTTTGTTTTTTCTTTTCTGATTTTATTTTGAAATGGAATAATCAATGAGTAAACCATACATGGGTTTATTGATTTGCTTTGCTAAACTGAAAATGCCCTTAATATTGGATTTGGATATAAAAGAAAATGAAGAGTAGTTTTGTTTTTTCTTGAATTTCAGCAGTTCACACTGAATGTTTCTGGACATGAGTGTCTGACCAGCCTCTCTTGAACCTTTTCTCTCTTCCAGTACGTAGTTCTTCTAAACACAAATGGAATTCAAACAGTTGAAATGCAATAGAAGCTGTATTGTCTGACACGGTGACTTCGAAGGATGCACTGATTGTGAAATTCTGTATTGATTGTTTTCTGGCTGAAGGTAATACTGACGTCATCTGTGTGTTTGTTTAGTTGTTATGACTTCTCCACCCTTTGCACCAGTGAAACAAAGAAACCTTCATTTTATAAAAACCACTGAACAGTTTTAAAATCTTTTAACCCTTCTTTGCTACTTTCTCATTGAGCCTGAATTCAGTCACAGAAACTCATGAAAAACCATAATTAAAACCCAAAAGGCAAACAGTGGCCACTGCCAAGGCCGATACAGATGTTCAACTGTTACATCAGTACATCCCTACGAAATAACTCACTGAAATTCTTCATATTAAAGGGTTTGCGTGCCGCATTAACAGAAACATGGGACATCATTATAGCTCTGACACAACAAACTGTAAGGATCAGAAAACATTTGTGAGTAAAATCACAGTAAATCCTGCTCTACGCATTTAGCTGAAGTACTGCTGAATCTGGCACAAAGTAAACATTTGTAATAACACCGCATTGTCTCGAGTGGCCTGTATTTTTGTGTCTGTCATTCATTTTTAGTTGTGGGAAGCAACCTTCACCAGAACCATAATAACGGAAGCCCCCGCTGTGGGAAAACAGTGGAAATGTGCATGAATGCACTGCTTCATGGTGGTACAGTGTGCAGTATTCAACGAGTGAAAATAACATCAGAGAGGAGCATCCCCATTATGTTAATTAAAACGCTGCAGATTGCCTCTGTTATCTATTTGGTATTTTTTGGACATAAAGCAGTTTGTGTGTTGGTAACCTTGTAATTTAGTTTACAAGCAATCTGCCAGGGTATGTTACATGTTTTGTGGGTATTATTTTGTTAGTTGCTGTGATCCAGTCATCGAGGTTGCCCTCTCTTATTCGCATTTGCCGTATCTGTAAAGCAGTGCACCTAATTACTTTCACATCACACACCGTGTTTTTATGTTTTCCGGCATTATCAACAGTTAACTCATTATACTTCAACTTTAACGCTTACTTTGTGTTTCAGATGCTGCTGCAGGTCACTAGCAGGCAGGTGGATGCCATATGTTCTCACCATATACAGTATCTGTCATCAGCGCTCTGCAGGTATTCAGCATCTACACCTATACAGATGGATGACGCATTAAAGATAACCCAGGACTAGTCTTTTCCAGTTTGGAAATTACTCCATTTACAAAGCACCAAGGGTCACGGAGATGTCTGATATCGACACCTTAAAATAATCGTCCAAGTCATTTTTTCAGACACAAAAAACGGAACCATTTGTTGAATATACGTTTACCAACAGTTTTAATCAAAACAGTTATAACAACAGATGCCTATTGTCATACAAACAACAAGGTCAAACATGGAACATGAGAGAATTACATGACTTAGGCAAATTTTCAAACATGCCAAAATGACTTGGGTAATTATTTCAAGAGGGTGACTATGTGAAATTATACGAATAAACATACTAGACATCACTCGCATCATCACCCAAACACCAAATTTGGGAATATCTTTAAGGAAGAGAGGTGTTTTTTGAAGCACTGAAGCTATTTCTGTAGCATACGGTGGCCCGATGTTACTTCATTGTAGCCATTTTTTTCCTTTAATTTGTCACAACTCTGTTTATTTGTGTTGCTCCTTCTAACGCTTTATTTCCTGAACTGTAAGAGCTTTACCTTGTAAGATATTGAAAAATAATGCTTTATAATACTATATAATCCATTTATGTATAACTACTGCTCTTTGTTTGTCTTAAGTGTAAATATTCTTGAATTTCCAGATTAAAATGAATACCCCTTTTCTTTTTTTTTTAACATTAATCCACACCTTTTTATGAAGCTACAAAAATAACTTAAAAGTACCACAGTTCTGTAGCATTTTCTTGCTACATTTAAACTTTTAGTACAGCAGTTGTTTTATTATTATTATTTTTTTGTTTCATAAAACTGATATTTATTGAAGGCTTGTCCCTAAAATCCAACAGACCTTGACATCGGTGGAATAAAAGCCAGTTATGCAAACTCGTTTGAACTTCTGCATCCATTAGAAACGTCAAACAGAGCAGTGAAGAGTAAGAAGTAGAAGTGAAGAAGGGGAGAAACACCAGTCAGGTTTTATTTGTCTGGTAACTGTTAACCTATTGAAGCCACTTGGACATTTTTGTCAGCTAGACTGACTCGGTTAGCCTCAGGGAATTCAAACTTTATGGAAACTGTCAAGCAAAATGTACCTGCCTTTATGTTTAAACAGTTTTTGCCGAATGCTATTTTACTCTGTATTGCTTTGTATTGTATAGACATGGACATATGATCAGCATTTTAATCAGTATTAATGACAGGACGCCACAGTATTTGCAGTAAACTTAGAAAGTAGAAAATGTTAAATTAACGGTGTCTGTGGGAATTTATGTACAAAGTAACTGAAGTGCAGTTTATTGAGAGGCATTTGAAAATCAGAGGCGAGGTCAAATCTGCAACGGCAACGCTTGCTAATTCAGCAATGTGCACCGCATGGTAAAAAATAAACTAATGAGAAAATAAATACAAGGCAGAAGGCACCACTTCACTGCATGCAAGTGTCTGTTTGCTACGTAAACACAGGCACATGCAGCACACACTGAACGGCTACTGAATTATGCTAATGTGTGTGTCGTACACTGTAAGGACGCATAGACGTATTCGTAGTCGTGTGATTTTTCAGAAACGCAAAATGGAGACACGTTATGATCAGATGGTGCAGAAGGACTTTTCATTTTGGAGCCTTGGCTCAAATATTCGACAACTCTTAAATCTGGAAACATTTGTGACAAAACTGTGCTGAACATCCTCAAAATACGTGGTTTTTCATTAAAATGTTCCATCACAAGTTTCCCTTTCATGCCTTCAATCATGTGGAAAGATCTGTTGACTTATTTCCAAATGGTAGACATCCGCCTCCACTTGTGTGGTTACTATACCCGCACCAAGTATGGGAGAAAGTGGACATTTTCCTCGCTCTGTTGACTGGGTGTGCAAAAATAAACACAAACAAAATGGGACTCCTTGGAGCGTCCCATGGCTGGCTCTGAAAAGTGCTTTGCTTGTGTCCGTTCAGTCATATGTTGTCTTTCTTACAGGGTGAAGTGTACCTGAGGTGGACTGAGCTGTTTATTATTTAACCAAACTTCAAAAGTCACTCATCAGATAGTGGTTGTTACATTTTACTAATGCATGCTCCAAGTGTAATATGATAAACATTTCAACATGATCGTTTTTCACTTGCAGAAAAGTAACTTTACAAATGATATAAATTTCCAGTGCTAGACACTCTTGACTAATTTCTAAAAGCATTCAATTTTTATTTATTTATGTATTTTTTTTATTCTTCTAAGAGGCATGAATAAAGAGCCGTTAATAATGCAACACAAAACTGCCTTTCTTCTATGAAGGGGCTGTAAAAAATTAAGAAAAAAATATTAATTTAGAATTTTCACTAAACTGATTGTTTGGTATATGTGTTCGTTGCTACGATAAAAATTGTATTGGATTCACAAAAATAAAAATAATGCAATATTAAACAACCACAGGCATTTAGTCTCAACCTTTTATGGCAGCTATGACTTAGTGAAACACTTAAGACATTATAATTTTATGTGTTTTACACTGAGAAGAGACTGGGCTACTGCTGCAAGAACAAGGACAATACTAATGTAGAGTAGTCACATATAATCCGGTCTGATATTTCTAATATGAATTTACTTCTCAAATAGAGTTATGATGCCACTTCGAACAAAAATCAGAGCTGAGAACTACAATATACTGCATTGTTGTTCTTTGTAATTAATCTTAATAAGTGATGCTTATTTATTGGACTGCAGGTCACATCTGGCTCCAGCTTAACTGACCACCGGATCAATTTCTACAGTTTAAGAGCCTGAGCCTCCTTAGTCGATTCAACATGTAATGTTTAGGGACGCCATTTGATTTCAGTTAAAATGGCGTGGTTTAACGGGTAAACTCTGAATCACTTGTCTGCTGGCTCTGGAAGCTGACTTTCCCCCATGTTTTTTGCCCAAATTCAGCCAAAATAAATGGTGTATTTGTGTTTAGTTTGACTTTATTTCAAGTTGTAAGTGAATATTTTTCTACTCTGGCTTTATTCCAGGATTCCACAACAGTGAAAGCAGGCTTTAGAGAACATGTAGACACTTAACTGTTCTCTCATCACATCTTCAGCTCCCCCCCCCCCCTATGGAAATACTAAATATTCCGTGTTTAATATTTTAGTTATCTGATCTTCCACTACATTGGTGAGACATTTCACAGTTTTTCCACTGTGAGTGCAGAAGATAATAACCACCTTTGCATTTTTAACACTATTAAAGTCAAAATAGTTATTGCTTTTAGCTTTTCACATGAATATAACTGACCCAGATGACACCAGTGCTTATAGATTAGTGGTAAATATTTCATAATATATACATACAAGATGGAGTTGCATGGAAACAGTTTAAATACAACTATAATTTAAAGGATTGAGAAACCAACACTGATTTCTTCCATTTTCTTTATAAATAAAGTTTTCGTTTTTCTGTGTAGGATTGTGTTGTAACCAGAAATGTTTTTTAAGGAATCTAAGAAAATATCACGTGTCCTGATGTTGTACCTTAATTTGTTCTCTGTATATAGTCTCAAAATTATGGCCATATAACTACATGTAAAACCCTCTCACGCATTTAATATCTTACCGATGCGGATTATTTTACAGCCTCTTTAATCGTTCATTATGCAATTAAATAGAAAATTAATTAAACCTCTGAAACGCCGATGCACTTTTTTGTGATACTACAACAATTTTCGAAAGTTTGGAGTTTTTGTTGGCTGCTCCATAAAAATCCCACGCAGGAAGAAAAAGTGTGAGAATGTGGTTTTTCATCGTCCTATTTCAGACCTGAATATGTTAATAAAAGCTCTACAGCCTAATTTCTCACATTGGGTTTGTGTTGTATGAGTTATTTGCGTAATATTTGTTTTTATAAGCACGGATTTTAACAGCACCCATTGCAAAACGACCAGAGAAATATTAAGCATTTTGGGGTGGATTATTTATTTATTTGTTTATTTATTTATTACTTAGCAAATCTTGACATATAAATAAAGTAGGCCCGTTGTAGATCAACAGCGGAGGGTTAAAAGGCGAAATTAATGTTTATAATTTATTTCTATTGACGTTACATTTTCTGTCATGTTTCATTTTGCATATTTGAGCAGCATTTACAAATAAAAATCGAATTTGTTAACAGAGCGTGCGTTTAATGTATGGATCCGATCGAAAAGAGGCGTCAAAGAGGCCATGTAGCTGCTTTTACTCATTTAATATAACAAATTACGCACATCAATACAAGGCAGATTTAGTTGGTTCTCGATGAAGTATTAATTTATCGCAGTTTTTTTTTAACACGTTTATGTATTATTTTGGATTATTTTCCGTGTAACCTATATTTTTGTTTCCAATGGGGTCGGATTTGGATCCTGCTTTTGCAAACGGCTACTGTTTTGGTTTACGAGCGAGGTGAGAGAGGTGAGGGGGTGTCCTATCCTGAGCGCATGCACCCAGCTCCGTCTGACCAGTGCGACTTTGAACTTGAACTTCGTCTTCTTTCCAGATCTTCATAACCTGCGCAATACGGAGGCACAAGTGAACCCGGGATTCACTTTGGACCGTGGATTAACTCTCCTTATTTCTCTTCTTTTCATCTCAGTCAATTTGGGAGCCATTACGCATCAGTGCGCAAAAACAAACCAAGACCAGGATGAAAAGCTTTTCACAGAAGAAAGATGTTCTGTTTCGTCTCCTCAGTCACTTTGGTGCAATCTGTCTCTAATTTAACTCAAGTCTGGGTTGTTTTGTCATAAAAAAAAAAGTCTGGGTGCAGGAAAAAAATCGACATGCACCAGAGAAATGCCAGACTATTGGAGGTTTTATCTTATTTATCTACTTACTGATATCCTGCTTTAAATAATCTACACATCTAGGACCTCAATAATGACTTTACAGCTGAGTTCCAGTACTCCAAATATATTCAGTCGCACAATAATCTTGTTTATATATTAAAAAAAAAAAAAACAAACAAAAAAACTCGTATGGCCTTAAAGGCTACTTTTCTCTATGAATTCTTATTCCTCTGGTAAAAATAATACATCAGTGGAGTAGTAGAGCAGCAAATGTATTACACTCAGGTGTCTGTTTCACCTGAAGTACAAGGTATAAATGATGCGTTCAGGTCACATGTGGATTAGTTTCAGAATATAGGCGCACAGATCACATTGTACACAAACCTCTTTTCTGGAGGTTTTCCAACAGTGATGTTTGATTGTAGCTCATTGAAACCATAAAGGAACATGCTTTTGGTATTATGTAAGCCTACAATAACCGCCCACACTAATGGTCCTCCAGATCTGCTGTGTCTGCAGAAAAGCACATGAGGATCCATCGCCCTTATCAAGATGACCTTCACCAAGAAACCAAACAACACTGACTGGTGTTTTCCACTTGTGCCGCGCAAAGTCACGCGCACTGACTGAAATGAGGCTTATTTGGACAGTTTATCATCGGTTTTCATAATTTAAAGTCTTGTGGCCCTATTGCAGTGCCAAATTATAAAAAAAACAAAGCAAAAACAACAATCCTCATTTTTGGCTCAGCTGTGGTATGCAGCATATTCCAAACCGCTCCAGTTCTTAAATAACACATCCAGACTATAAATGACCCATGTCCCATATTTAATCTCACTATGCTTAACTTGGGTATTTAACGATTTCAGATATTCTTTCCCCCCTTTTGTATCGACTATCACCCCAGCAGTTCTCTAACGTCTCTCACCAGGTCTTCATAAACATTTTGGATCAATATATTATCCTTTGAGGCTGTGCGTATTGACAGGAATGGGTGTATGGTTTCCATTTCACCGACTATATTCTGGGCAGGTGCGGACATCTTTTTCCTCCGAACCAACAATCTCATGTTGACTTTTCATCCCGTCACTGATGACCTGCATGCTTCATTCTGGACCAGGAAGTAGTTGTCCTTAAAAACGTTTCCTGTAAATTTCACGGCTTTTTATTTGGTCGTCTTAAAGCGAAGTGGGCATCACAGGAGTGGCCTAGAAGTGAATAAACCTTTTAAACACCTTGTTGTGTTGGTATTTTCAATCCAACATTGAACATATTCTTGGGAAAGCAACATCGGTTATATAATTTCTTTTATGAGTTTTGTGTTAAGTTGAAGGCATGTCATACATGCCCCGTGCCATTCGATACACTGGAAAACATATCTAGGCCTGTGGTACCTAAATTAAGAAATTACGACAGTGCAAAGGAGGCGTCTGCATGTAGTCTACACTCAATGAAATTTGAATAACAAACTCATCGTGTTTTATTTTAGTCCATGCATTTATAAAACAATACCTACTCTTTTGGGTCGTTAGAGAAGGATAACAGTGCAGCTGTGTTTTTTGCAAGTTTGGTAAAGTCTACACACTTTTACTGTATTAAAAAGTAATCTGAATTTAAGTTGTTTATAGATGTAGGCCGTTCATTACGCACAGAAAACAGTGATGCATAAGTATTTTCTCAGCAGGCGATGGGAGCGTGTTAAGCTCAGAAATATCCCTGTCCTGTCCTCACAGCGCGGAACTCTTTATCAGCATTTTGACACATCCTCAGAGGGAATATTTTGCAAGCACCATGGTGTAACTGACTGCATCTCCGTATTAGTATTTTAATGTTTGCATTAAAGTGTTTTCATGCGTATATAGGGGTTTTTTTTTTCACCCAAAGTGCCGCATTGCATTTAATATAGACCCTACGCGTAATACCCTGTCATTATTTAATATTTACAAACCTCAGCTTTCTTTAAATACCTTGTTTTTTTTATTTGGAACTAATTAAAAATATATTTAAAGTCGTTTTTGGGATGTGTGTATTTTGTTTTCTTCAGAATATAGGCTACCCCTACCAGGAAATCAGTTCCACAAATGTATCTTCTTGTGCGTAAATTATAACAAAAAATAAAATAAAATAGTCCCGTAGCCGTAGACAAGTTTAATCCCGTGGATATAATGTGGATTATTGTTGAGAAACTGTAGTGGGTTTATTCTTTTTAGGGATGCAGTGAGATGATTAATGATGAACGTGTGTGTCTTTTGTTTTGCCGTCTGGACGGATGGAGCGACCTCCTCTCTTAACTTGAACTTGGACTTCCGAGGAGACTTGTCCAACTGTTGATTTATTTTGTCTGCTTTCTCAACATTGCCCACCGGACTGCAAAAAAAAGGGAATCTATATTTAGTTAGTACAGGACTAATTTTAGGTGGAAAATGAGAATAATTTGTGCAGGTTTGAAAAGGAATGTTGACGTTTTGGGGATAAAAGACATGGAGATAAAACACAATGGTCTAGGTCCGAGGTGTCTGTGTATGACTGGAAAACATGCTCATCTTACTCGGAATAGACTAATTTCGGTGAAGCATTTTCTCTCAGCGTGTTTAATTGTAATATATGTGTATTTGACCATATTTAGTCAGTTATAGCTTATATGTTTATGGCATCGCGTACCTCCAACTTTGTGTTATCTATCATTTTAATTTTTATTATTATAACAAAATCTAAAAAAAAAATCTAAAATTGTGAGTTGTTAAAATTAGATTATACGTACCTGTGTGGGATGTTTGTGTGTTTTCATCGGTATGTAGGCCGTCGTTTCTATGTGCAACATTTTGCAGAGGTTCAAGGTTACAAGTTTTTCTGACTCATTTAGTCGCAGATGACGCTTCTCTGAAAAAAATATAGAATATTACACTGGTTTCGCGCATATATTGATACTGTTATTACACTTTATATGTCACATAACCGTGTTTTATGAAGAAATAACGAACCAGTCGTGCTGTTTTTAATGCTAAAAACAACGCTTGCATCGTGCACTAACTGGGAAGGCTTGTACAGATGCAGTGCGGTGTGTTTTGGATGCCATGGCTCTGATAACCTGCCCTCTGTCCTCTGGGCATGGCTCCGCCTGGTCAGCTTTATTTTGCGGTTAAACAAACCATCCTCTTCTCTTTTACCTGCTCGGCGTGAAGTGAAACGAGTTAAATATGAGGTGGAGGTGATTTATTCCACAACCACAAAAAAATAACTAGGTTTACTATATGGAATCAGTGGTGAATTAAAAAAAAACCTCTTATTTTGATTATAATCATTAAATACTCTTTATTTTTTAGTATCATAAACAATTTTCCAGCATAAATAGAATTCCACTGGGTTAATTTATTTCTGTTAGTGTCTTCCATAGGCCTGGGTGCGCTGCGTAAAAACTGAGGAAGACTTTTCTGTGGGAAGGTGTTTGTGCGTAAAGCGAACCTAAGGAGGTTTACTCACCACACACTTTTTTCCCCTGCATGGCCTAAACTCGACACTTTTGTCTCCTCTATTCACTGTATGTCATTTCACGAATACTCAACCTAATTTCAGTTTACTCAGAAACGATGTGCTCCTACTAATAGCAGCAGGGTTGCAGTATATTGTGTATTTTTCGGAAAGTAATATCTTATTTATATGTTGGTTCATGTAGGTTCATTATATTTTACGCATGTAGACGATGGCAAGATTTAAAAATGCGTATATCTATGATCTATTCTGCTTATAATAACCCAGCACTGCATTGACATACTTTTATATTGAAGACCACGTATCTGGATTTTCTTGGGGGGGGGAAAGTCAGTCTTCCTGTGTTTTGAACATGAGGTCCAGCGGTCTTGGCTTTTACGATTATGAACATTTTTTTGATCGTAAATTAAAACCACCCTGAACGGGAAAACACCAGATTGAGATGCTGTTTTAGTTTTGGTGGAAAGTTTTCAAGGCACTGGACTCTGCTCCTGACTACAACACATCCCAGAGTCCCCCCCACCCCTCCCCTCTCTCTCTCCCTCTCACTCTCTCTCTCTCTCTCACCCACATATACAGACACAAACCCACTCCCACACATTACCCACATATACACCAAACACACAAAAAAGTTAATATATACGCATACTAGCATTCCAAATGAGTCGAATGCAGATGAAAGTACTGATGACAGCATTGCATCAGATAAGTTTACCTTCAATACCTTTAATGCGGACCAGGAGCACAACTTCCAAATGTACATCAGACGTGATTTACTGTGAGATTTATGTATGCAACTGCAGTCAGATTTTGTCCATTAGTTCGAACACTTAATGCGTCAAGTTTATTTCACTGACTTTGACATGTTCATTAACTTCTCCTGTGCACTACATTTGAATCCTCAATTTAATAATGCAGGAGGACTGAAGGCGATAAAAAAACACAAGTGTGCAGCACTTCTGTCCAGACATTTCAGTTGACAAAATCCATTCTAAAGTAGAAATACCGGTTTGCGTTGATTATCAAATGGTTTGATCTTAAAGCAAAGCCTGAAGCTTGCTGTAAACTCGTAAACATAAACGCAACCTGATTTCAGCATGGCGCAGTCTCTACCTGCAAGCTGTCAACACATTCTTGGATCGCTGCATTGCTTCTTCATATACTTTATACCCAAGGATTTGCATCACATTCAAGACTGGTGAGATAATGTTTCCAAGTTGCTTTTCGTTTGGCAATTGCTTAATCTGGGATGCATTTAAGGGGATAGAGACGAAAAGTTTGGCCAAGAAGTTCTTTTGCTGCAGCAACAACAAATAATGGATCTTAGATGTATCTTCTATTGTAAAGTAGCCAAAAAAGGCAACATTTAGAGTTAATTTGACTGTTTTTTGGTCATTGCGACACTATTCAGACTCAGAAATGCAGCTAAAGGACAGTGAATGCATCACAGGTTGCAGCTCTAGTGTGGACTATAATACTCCAGTGCAGTATTATAATACCAGATGCAGCATGGAGGCTATAGGACCAGTGGCTCTGTCATGTGCATATGCAGTCAGCTCCTCAGATCGCAGTAGCCGCAGGTAGGCAGCATTCTGTTTGGGGAAGGATGCTCTCTCCCCTCCCCCACAAACCTCTGCATCAGACAGGCGCTCTCTGTCTGACGGGGCCTGTCTGGGAGGACATGATGTCTGGTTGTCAAGATATTTACTACAGCACATCATGGCTGGTTGTCAAGGTATTGATAGTTGCTTCTAATAAGTCCTTGAATAAGAAAAGCTGCGCTGCAGAGAGGGGAAAAATGCAGTGTACGCCCTTTTCTGCTCAGAGGAAAAGCGTTTTCAGTGCATAACTATTGCATATATTTATGATTACAAACGCTTTTCAGTGAGAAATGTGTGCAGAGTAATAGGAAATATCCACCCTGGTAACTTTTTAAGCACATTCCAGTTACTGAAACTCGGTGTATTCAGCTATTTTTTTTTTTTTTTACATTTCCATATTAACTCAAACACTTTTATCCTGTGGTGCCAAATTCAGAGGTTAGACTCTTCAATATTTACCAAAATGAAGATGAAAATGATCCTTATGTAGAAAGTGAATGTTCTAATATTGACAGTCGAACTAGATAATTATCCACATTTTTTCCAGTCGTATTTATGATAATTAGCCTGAGCGCTAAACTGCAGTGGCTGAACAGAAAATAAAACTGTGTTTAATCCATACTATTTAAGTTTAGTTTCTGTTTTCTAATTTGGGGTTTGCAAATTTACAAAGATGTGACATTTATGCTCCGAAGTAAACAGTGTATGTCGCAGAAATACAAGGTGCATGTTTCCTCATCAGGGCTTAAATGTTGACTTTTTTCATGTATTGCTTATTAAATGAAAGTTTTCAGCCCAAATAATGTCTATTTATCGCTATTTATTGCCTAAATTCGTTTTGATTGTATAGTTTGTATGATATCACACATTACAAAAAATAGTATGTATTGTGTTAAAACTTATTCTTCATCATAAAATCAGAAAACAAGCTAAATTTCATACTTTAGGAATTAACATCTGCGTCCTCAACTAGCCTGGTGTTTGTCAAAAAGAAATTCAAAGGCTACAATTTAGAAATCCGTTTAGTTAAAAGGGCGTGTATAAGAAAGTGGCCCAAGTCACGTCGCTTGCAACCATGTGGTTTCAGATTCTGCTGCCACATTTTGATGATGTAAATCTGTTAGTCCTCTGAATATTAATTATAAAATGGTCATTTATTCATTTTTTTAAATGAATCTAAAATATTTCATATGAAGCAAAACAGTGAAATACTTTAATATAAATTCCTCAGTGGTTAAATATCATGTTTCCTTTATTATGCAGTTGTACTTTTCTTTTTCCTATAATAGGAATAATGAGAATATTCAGGAATAAACTTGCGGTCTGAGTTTTAAAGAAAACCACAATCACGCTCAACATGTGATTTATGGTTATCCCAACATAAAGTCTAACTTCACCAAGTCATAGTATTTATTTAAAGAAGTTTAGATTTTTAATTACACGTTTCCACTTGTGTGCCCACGGCTGGATCATGCGTGGATCCTTCGTTATTATAACCTCCAAATATTGTGAAATAATGTGGAAAATTAGACTCAGTTAAATCAGATACAATTAATAAAAACAAAGAAAAATTAATGTTAAGAAATGATCGGTAACATATTCCAATGGAGATGAAGTCTCCTGAAGTTTGAGCATTTGTGCTTCCGGATAACCATCTTAAGTCGCTGCGCAAAATCTGTCAAATTCCTGGTGGTTTAAGTAAAAGCAGTGGGATGATTTGGAGTCCTGCCCTTCTCTTCTTGCACAGCAAACATTTTAGAGTAAGGGTCTCTAAATAACAGCTAGTTTGCATGTATACTCTAGTGTGAAGTTCATTCTTGTCTGTCTAGACTCTGATTACGACCCTGTTTGTCTGCGTTTTTTTACCTTGACCTTGGACTTCCGTGCAGCTGCCGTTTGGATGAGCCCTTCGTAGTTGCAATTTCCTTGAGACAAAAGAACTATATAGTGTCTGTCCAAAGAAGGGAAGGGGTCTAGCTTCCTTAGACTTTAAAATATACACGGTAAGCCTGATTATTCCCAAGGCAACTCAGCAGCGAAAAAAAAATGTTGATAAACTAGGCACCCTTCGTAGGGCAGCTCGTAGCCTGCTTTATGAGTGACTCATAGGTTAGGCATTGCAGAAAGCCTATTTAATGGATACTTTGTGGGCCTATCCCATCGGTAACATTTAAGACTAAAAAAACTACAGTCCCGCTTTAAATATTAACCCAGAAGAAATTGCAAGAAATTGGCAAAAAAGGATTAGTGTTTCCCCAAAGTGTCTAAGTGTGAGGACAAAGTGAGGGGAAATGAGCTTTTTGGGATTTTAGAATTAGATTTAGTCTGTGGTTATTACCTCTTTTCCTAAAGGAGGATGTGTATAAAATTGTGGAGGAAGAATTCCTGGGGGAAATACGTCCGCATTTCTACCATAATGTCCAAGTGAATAAGAGCTGCAGCCTGCACCACATTCCAGCTCAAAGCAGCCTCTTGTTCATATTTTCGTCTGGGAAAGTGAACATCCTCTTGTATGGCATGAATGAGGAGCCCAGTGGAAGTCAAACATCACATGGATTCCTCTAATGGTGAAATTTAATTGCCACGTTATCGCCGAACAAGCGTGTGGGCCCAAACATAATGCGGAACAAGATGTACATCAATAATTGGAGCTCCCATTCACTGCAGGAGATGATAGTGATAACAGGCACAAATGAAACCTCTAATATTTTGTCCAGGGTTAGTTCTTACCTGAGCGAGAGCTGTTAACCTCGGCGTGCGGTTGTAACTGCTGACACTCATTTAACACATAACTTTCCAAATACTAAAATATCCCCCCTTCACACACACTCACACACACTCACACATACACACACACACACACGCACACACACACACTCACACACACACATGATATACCCACTGTGCTGATGCCATATTGTCCCTCTTTCCATCTGACAGATTAAATAAATAATAATTTAAAAAAACGCCCAATGCAACAAAAAGTAAATAGTTTTAGCCTCCATGATGATAATCAGAGAATGTGTCTGATTAAAATGGAACTGCCTAACGATAGCTGCGCACTGTGGGGGAAAAGTCGCCCACTCCACACCTAGTATCTCATCTCAGCATCGTAATAGATAACCCTATGGCAGTTATATTTGGGTTTACATTAAATGCGTCCTTCAAAACAGCAGAGGAGATAAGATTGGACGGTTCGTGTTTACAGTTTTGAAATCGACACCTATATATTTTAAAATTCGTAAACATTCGGGTACGTTATGGATATTTATTGAGAATAAGACAAGGGCTTCAGAATTTATTCATTTTCTGTGTCCAGTATGATATTACAGAATCTAAAGCTAAATTTAAGATGGAGCAAAACCGAGCAGCAAACCCACTGAGGCGCACAGTCTGCGCACCAGTGCGTCATGACGCAAATTCTGCAACTTAGATTTAGAAATATACGTGTTTTTTATTTATTTTATTTTATTTCATTCTATACCAACTTTGACATGTACCATTGGTTCTTATATTCTCTGGCAGCTCTCTAAGTCGGCCAAATTTCACAGGTTGTTTTCGTTTCCCCCCCAATCTTGAAAGTAGGCTATCCAAACTCCCCTTTAAGGGTGTGGGTTTAGGTGATTTAAGCCAATGATATGACTTGGTATTCTGCAGGAAAAAACTGTGACATGTGAGGCAGAGGGTCTTTAAAGGGCTGCTCTGCCCCAACTCACAAGCCCAATCTCGTAGGACTTGTTAGCATATCACGTGCCAGATTCTTAATGAAGTGGACACACGAGGGCCTCGTGTGCGCATGCGCTTGGTGTAAAATGTAGTTGGAAATGAGGTGTCCGTCTTGGAGTAGTCGACTTTTAAAAAGCATCGGCAGCCCCTGATATGACGACTTCGCTGGTTCTGCATCCACGCTGGGCGGACACCTTGATGTACGTTTATGAAAAAAGCCCGAATGAAAACAACCAGAATAAAAGCCAAACAATGGAGGGACTGAGCGGTAATTGCCCTGCGACCCACTGCAGGGACCTGATGTCGCACCCCGCGCTGGGACGACATTCTGGCACCATAGCGACCCACCAGGGCTCCGTCTACTCGGATATTTCCTCTCCAGACACCGGCCGACAGTGTCCCGCTCCCCAGACATCATCGAGTGCATCTTTGAGCTACGGTTATCCGTTTGGAAACCCATATTACGGCTGTAGATTATCTCATTCGCACAACGTGAACTTGCAGCAGAAACCTTGCTCGTACCATCCTGCAGAGAAATATGCCGAGCCCAGCACAGCGCTGCCCACGGAAGAACTGTCTACCAGGGCAAAAGAGTTTGCCTTTTACCCGAGTTTCGCCAGCTCTTATCAGGCTGTCCCAGGATATCTGGACGTGTCTGTGGTGCCCAGTATCAGTGCCCATCCTGAGCCGCGGCACGACGCCTTGATCCCCATGGAGGGTTACCAACACTGGGCTCTCTCCAATGGCTGGGATGGGCAGGTGTACTGCTCCAAAGAACAAACGCAGTCCACTCATCTGTGGAAATCACCTTTTCCAGGTACGAAACCGATCACTTTTATTTTCATGCGTTTCCCGCAGACAGGAATTCATGAGTTAGTCCAGCGGCTTGTTGGCTTTTAGCACCTGTGTCATCACATTAAGATAGCTATTTAAATATAGGCTGATATTTTACCCAGCTGAGATGTTATTGCATAGTCCATGAATTTTATTGTGTTAAACTGCCAACATCAACTTACCAGAAAGTGCAGGGAAACACTAAATGTGCAGCTCAAACAAACAACTGTCACAGTCTCTTGTGTGTTGTCATTTGTGCGTTATGAACTGTAGACAATATCCCATAATTTAACAAACTTCGCTTTAGTTAGAAGTCTGCATTAAAAATAATTATTAGGTTTGTAATTTTCGATAGTTTTTCCCAATAAATTACGGTTAAAAAAGAGTCAGCATTTGGGTTTGACAGTGTGTAATTTCCCCCCTTTTCTGAGTCATATGATGAGTTCGTAGTTAGTTTTCAGTCTCGTAGAATATTGAAACACCACTGCAGGTATACCTTTGCCCCCAGTTTGACAATCTAGTGCAGAAGCTTAGCCTTGAGTAGTTGAATAGTGCCAATAAATCTGTGCGACGTCTCCACAGTCTTTTTTGCATACAGGATTAATTTGAATTGGCTATTCCTGTCCCACGTTTCTTGAATGCATCACAACCCCCTTGCTCAATTATGTCACTGTAATGAGTTTAGCCTTTTGCTTTACTTATTATCATGCAACATGCAGGACATCTGATAATAGACACAAGGGCCCGACCAGTATGTCGTTTACAGAGTGTTTACTAGGCTGCTCCGTTTGCCACGAGGGTTTATTATCTTGGTGAAATCTGTAGGTATTTTAATTTCAGATAAGGATGCTCTCAGACCTCCACTGAACTTCACACTCGCCATATGCCCCCCTTTTACTGAAAATACACACGATCAAGCCACGCAAGCACGGGCACGTAAACAAGCACGCGCACACACATGCACAAAAACACAGGCACACGCTGTCCCTGCGCGCGTTTGTATGTGTCCAACTACATTCAATGACTAAGTTGCAAACTACACTCCACTAATACTATTTTGTCAGGAAATAATCTACCAATCATCTGCCAGTTTTCACACAGTCTCTAAAACACACTCACAGGAGGATATTAATGTATCAGGGAAGTTGTGTGAGCACATAAGTGTTATTTTGGGATCCACTGTCCTAAATAAACACCTGTATAATCCCATATACCGACATCAGCTATGAAGAAATTTCAACATCACCAGGCTGTAAAATTACACGGGGGTAAAAAGCTTCATGTCTCACAGCTTGCTACTATTTCTCAAGATATTACCATACTTGTCCTGTCATGTTTTTCATTGGTTGTCTTGAACTCAGCGTCAGTCTGGCCATAGGGTGTAATCGCAGCACTTTGCTCTCCTGAACATACATATATATTGTAAATATTTATATTTGTATATAGCTAGTGTGACAAGGTTTTTGCTGAGTTCAAATATTTAGAATCAATATAATTGGAATTAACGACGTGTCATTGCAGATAAATTACTCTGCGCTTTTGTCATTTATTTTTATGTATTTATATTTACGGTAGTTTCTGCGCAATAGGTAACTATAGCTTTCTGTTCTCATCTCATTTAAGGGGCAGATGTATTTTCTGATGTATTTTTCTTGATACCCTGTATTATTTTGTGTGTATCCAGGCACATAGGCCGCCATATTGCTCACACTTCCCGTGGTTAAAAAGAACACACTTTGAACGCATTCTTACAGTTTTAGTGCAAAAGTGAAACCCAATGAAACACATCTGACAGAGATTTATCTAAGACACGATTAGTAACTTTATTTGGATAGTAAAAGTAGAATAAGAAAGTCGAACAGGACGTAAGTATTGTTATAGTTTGCGCTCAACAGTAAACTGACATGATATGATCATTACATTCCTTAATGTCAGGTGCAGAACACCTGAGAACCTGACTACACTAACATATCTGATGCTTGCCTCCTCACCCCCCACCCCACTCCCACCGTAAAACACACACACACACACACACACACACACACACACACACACACACACACACACACACACACACACACACACA
>JAQQZY010000027.1:20445643-20468436 GCA_030068375.1 Ostorhinchus rueppellii | reverse complement strand
CACACACACACACACACACACACACACACACACACACACACACACACACACACACACACACACACACACCACAGAGGTCGAGCTTCTTTATAATTACACTTCATTTTAACGGGTTAAAATTCATATGTAACAGCATTCTTTTTCCAAAGTATGTGCATAAGTAAGAGTTTTGCCAAATTAACGTCGTCGTTTAAGATCTAACATTTTTCTTGCATTTTCCTTTTCATTTTCCAGATGTTGTGCCACTGCAGCCTGAGGTCAGCAGTTATCGTCGAGGGCGTAAAAAGCGCGTCCCTTACACCAAGATCCAGCTGAAGGAGCTGGAGAAAGAGTATGCAGCCAGCAAGTTCATAACCAAAGACAAAAGAAGGCGCATCTCGGCCGCCACAAACCTGTCAGAACGTCAAGTCACCATCTGGTTTCAAAACAGGCGGGTCAAGGAGAAGAAATTTGTCAGTAAATCCAAGACCAATCACATGCACACCACTTGATAAGATGAGCGACCTCCTGGAAACAGCAACTCATACCTTCCAAAATGCCATGCCATATATTTACCTCTTGCATCTAAAATCGTGGCTGAAGAACATTTTTGACTGAGTGTTTTTCTTAATTTAAGTTCCATCATCATCTTCATCGACCATTACACCGCCCCCACGTTTTTCAGTTTAGAGAATAACGCTCTAAGAACTGTGAAAAAACTGAAAATTCACTTCATTTGTTTTATATGAATGTACATATATAAATATATAATATTTAAAACGATATCTGTATTTCAAAGACAAGTATTGCGTGTTTTTTCTTTTCCTTTTTATTTTTTAAGCCAGATCTTCAAAAGGACTGATATGTTTGTCAGACTTGTAAAGGGCAGATTGATTTGATGTCATTCTAAAAAAAACATCGCCATAAAAAACAAAACAAAAAATAAAACAGGAGATATTGTGGTAAACCTACAATTTCAAAGACTTAAAGACCTTCGACGAAGAGCTCACAGAGGGAGTTATGGGAGAACAGTGTTTTTGTTTAGTTTTTTTCCTGAATATTTCTTCTGATTTAAAAAAAACCCAATGTTCCTATGTGTGGGATATGTTCTCTTAAGCCTGGGGTAAAAACAAAGGCTGCTATGTTGTTAATCTGTATAGTGCAATGCCTTTATTTAATTCATATTATCTTGTATGGCGGAACTGTAAACTGGAATATCCCAAGACCTGTATGTTTTCCTTTATCAGTGAAGGATTCTGTCATGCAACTGGAATGATTGTAAACCATTAAAAGTCAGTGAGTATTACACATAAATGCACAATCGTTTTATTTTGTTCTTTGTAGCATTGGAGCTAATCCCACGCCTTGTACGAAGCCTGTAATTTCTACTTTGGTGCAGTATGTGAAACTGTATTGTGGTGTTGAATTACGTACTGGTAACGTGTTTCATAAATAAATGATGATTATGAATATGCTCACATATTCAAGTCAATCAAACAGCCTACTTGCAACATTTCCTTTCTCAAGTTACAGCAAAAAAATCGCATTGCATTGTGGTTGTTTTCCTTCATATGCAGACTATGGATGGATGGTTAAGATTTAAAGTGTTGGATTAAAACTGTCTGGGTATTTTATGTTGGGTTTTTTTTTCAGGAAAGTAGTGATTATGCGTATTTAGATGATCCGCATCATCCACGCCAACTATGATCCACAAAGAGAGAGAGGGGGAAAAAACCCACGAGATTAGATTAATTATAAACTCGTTTCTGTACCGGATAAGATGTCAGATGAAATTTTTAGGCTTCTGATGTTTCACAGGATTAATTTAGAGAAAGTCCATCGGCGGGTGAGAGAAACAGGTACACCTATGATTAAAACATTCCGGATTTTCCACCAGGTTAACGCCCAAGGGGTCTTCATTACCTGAAATGTGACTTGGCGCTATCATCTCGATGTCACATGTCAAAAACCATATCAGCTGTCACGGCAGCCTGGACTAATTCTACCACCAGTCCTGTTTTCAGCCTTTCATAATCTGCATGGATTGATTATATCTAGTGGGTGCATTTAAAAGCAACATTTTTTTTTTTTGTCCAATCCCGTCTGTTATTTCGTCCACACTTTCCTCCTTCTAAATCAGCATTGTTTTATATTTGATGAATGGATTAAAAAAAAAGAAACTACCTTAAGAAGAAGGAAGTTTATGTGCGTAAATATTCATCTAAAACAAACAGTGTGTGTATGTTTGCAGCTGCGCGTGCGTCCTACTTTATTCAACATTAGATTATTTGTCACATGCTCATGTTATGAACAGAGAAATGCAAAGTGTGATGAGCTGTGCATTGAACTTTTACATGTATTTGTTTATATCAATGTTTGAGTCCATACGTTTATTTTCGTTTTGCATTTTCATGCTAAATATATCAGTTCGTCTGTGTGTGCGCGCGCGCACACAAGCCGGGGGGCCAAAGTATAAGCAACACAGCATTATTAAACACGGAATATGTAGCAGATATATTAATAAATGTATTTATTATTTACATTCACTTAGTCTGATTGTAAAACTTTTGCACGCGCAGTCCATTTTTTTCCCCACATATAAAGGCCTTAAAGTCTACTTTTGATTCAGAAAAAAACACCAATTTTTAAATGATTTTTAAAAGAAAAAAGTATATTAATGCCAGAACTTTATAAGAATAATCAAAGTTGAAATTAACATAACTTTCATGTCTTTAATAGTCTTATAATCCAGTTTCTGTGTGAATAAGTTACACATGAGTCCTTAAGAGCAAAAAAAATAAAATAAACGCAGTTGCTTATCCCTCCTATGACCTTGAACAGTATCTAAATAAAACAATAACGCATCATGTTGTGGTGCTTTGGATAAAAATGACGCTGATTTCCCAGTTGGTGGAGGTTTTGCTTTTACTTTTAAAGTCTCCCATGGCCCGTTAGTAGCGTCACTCTTTCATTTTCCTCCGCTTCTTCACATCTTTGGAGTTTGTTGGTGTGATTTGGGGCCGTGAAGTTTGTGTTTGTCTGCTTCCTGCATTTTCAATCCTTGTGGAAAGTTGTGGGGCTCGTCATTTACCCTTGACCATGACTATGCAGTCACTTTGACCTTGACATCACAGCAGATTGTGAATAATAAATAGGGGGCTGGACACCAATGCCGGCGGTTTGTTTGTAGGCAAACAAGGTGCTATTTCCCTGTCTAGACAGCCAGGCTTAATGACATGCCATAAATACATAAAAAAGGGGAAGTGTAGTGATATCCTCTGACCTGCATTTCTGACCATCTCTTATAGGTTTGCATTAACATTTGGACGCTTTTCTTTTTGTGCTTTTTGCAGAAGTCCCCTAAAAGTAGTTGTTCTGGCCCATGCCTCTGGAACCACCAATGGTTTCATGCACTCATCATGAGGTGTGTGTTATTGACCACGGAGGACAGGTAGGACTTTTGACGTCTCACACTAACACCAGTAATCCTCAGCAGCAGCCATAGTGCGTACACAGCGAGAGGAAATGATAATACGACGTCGCCCACAATATAACGATTAAAGGTATGGCCGTTTTCTTCCTACTATGCCAGCAGGCCTGAATGGGACTGTACGTTAAGACTTTTCAGTTCACTGTAAACGCTGTGCATTAAACGGACAAAACGTACGTATATATAAAGAAATAATCTAGAGTATATCCAGTGACAGGCGTATGTTTTATTTGTGCATCTTCAGGGCGCAGATATGAGAAGAAAGCATGCCTGGTCCTGAATACACACTGCATTTAATTCTTGTTACTTTGGATAATTGCTACGTTTTTCAGAAATTATGTAATTTTAGAGTTTATTAAGCAGCGTTATAAAGTATTTTGCCACATATAGAAATTATTATAATAAAAGTATAATAAAATTAGATGACACGGATATGCTAAGTGTAGCCTGTTGTAAGATAAAGTGCAATTAAAGTACGTTTTGCTGTTATTCTTTGTATTTAAAGTTAAACATAACTTTACATAAATAATGTTAATTTTCTCAAATACAAATGTATACGTATAGGCTATTCAGAGTCTTCAATTTTTAAAAATAACTAAAAAAAAAAAATCCCTATGCTACTCCTGCAGTTAATACAAAGTAAATATACAGTATTTTTTGGAAAATTAAACGTTTATTTCCTTACATTGTTACCTACAATAATTAAACACACTCTCGGGATTACTTTTAATGCAGAAACAAAGAAATCGCAGGGAGAAAAAACAAAAAACACTAGAACATCACTCTGGGAAAATAAAATAAAATGAAACACTGACCACAAAGTTGCTTTTTTGCGTTAAATTGCAGAGAATTTTGTCTTAAAAAGTTGAAATGCTGAGCAAGTTGCATGAGTTTTGTTTGTGTGGAGGCTCTAAAGCGGTGCAGGCCAGTGTCAGCTGCAGACATGAGACAGGGGGCTGATAACCTCTGGTGGTGACCAGAGGAAAATATCAGGAAGTGACTCACTGTGATTTGGGACGATTTTAGATCCCTATACAGGATTTCCCTTTTGCACAGTCGGGACTTTGGGTTAACCCTGGTCTTAATTTAATGTATTTTATTTGAGAATAAACAACTGGTATGACTTATCCTGTTTATGCGGGTATTTTAAGAGGAGTTTGGGGCTTAAAGCAGATGGTACAGTAAATACACAAGTAGAATGTGTGTGACTCCTCATGTTTCTGCTTTTGTCTGTTTTGTCATAAGTTTATACTAAATATCACAGAAATACAGTCCAATGATAATTTTGTGACTTTTCTGAATTTATTGCTGGTGTATCCCATTCGATCATATGAAAATGATTCGCCGCAACAATAACAGCCAGGATTTCGACACTTTTTCTGTTTTATTATTTTCCTTTGCTTATCCGCCCTTGTCTTTATGAATATAAGATAATAAGCGCCTGTGTTAACTCTGACAGCAGTGGTTATGTCAGTGCGTTTACAATTAAAAACATGCGGTTGAGGATTTCAACAAAGTTATAAAATTTAGAATTAATTTATGGTAAATATGTTCCCATATTGAATCAGCAGATTGCGTTTGATTTTGTTTTAATTTTCAACAGTCGCTCATATACGCACAAACACACTGTAGACAACTGTAAAAAAAACAAAAACAAAAACGAATAAACTGACATATTGATTTTAAATGGGCTAAATTAAGAGGATTCAATTATTTACTTATTTAAGGAAATACGCCGTTGTAGCTTAATGTAAATATGCTTTATACACAGTATCATTGAACTATAAATGTTTATACAATAGAAATTATTATTATTATTATTATTATTATTATTATTATTATTATTATTATGCTACTTTAAATGTGATTTTCATTTATTTATTTTTTACATACTTGCACCTTTCCGCTCAAGAATAATACAGATTGCGTTTAGGGTTGTGTTACAGTTTAGATCAAATGCAGACATAGACAACTATTTATTAATTCCACGTGGATCATCTTAAACACTGAACTTACAACATAGCTGAAATGAATATTTTTGATACATAATTTATCACAGGCGCATTTCTAAATATCATATTTATATTAAAAAAGCAGAAGTATCTTCTGGCATTGTAAACAAATGATTAAGATCAGATCAAGTAAACCTTTACCACTTTAGTGTGTTCTTTGGGCTTCCCTTGGTGGTTTGTTTTCTTTCAAGGAAGCTTTAAAAGGGTTGCACAAAGCTATAACTGTGGCAACCTGCCTGTAGAGAATCAAAGAGAGAAAATGGGAAGAAAAGCCTTTTGTTAAGGCTATTGCCCTGTCTGGACAGGACCAGTGAATTCCAGGAGGGCAATTTCAATATCGAGCAGACAGTGTACTAGACAGTGACCTTGACAGTGCCGTATACTCAGTTTACTAACTTGTTTTTCATGGCAGATTTTCGTTGAACTGAACGCGAGCACAAGGCCTGCAGCTCACGGTTATGACCTGACATCATAGCTGAGCTTAGATGCACTAAACAGACAGGCAGTTGTTTGCATGTGAATTGCGGATCTGTGGGAGCAGTGGATCAGAGACGAGGCAGGAGGCGCAACACATGGCCTCGTTTCTCCGAGGTAAAGTGTTCGACTTAAGCCTGGACCCACCGAGAAGCGTCCGGGCTATTTTGTCATGACTATCACACTGGGCTGCTTCTGCTTTTGGTAACTGTTATCATAACAGGAAAAGCCGTGACGTGATACCAAGACACACCAGGGCCACAAGATATTATATTGGACTGATGTGCTGCATTGCGAGACTGACTAACTAGATGCAAGAATGTGCAGTGATAGGAAAGGCAAAGAGTCAAAGGGACAACGTGAAACCGTAACGGATCCGCCTGTGCTTCTCCAGTTTACACATTTGATATTTTCTATCTATTTAAGGCTTGAACGAGGCCTGATCCCTTTAGGTTCGACAGGCTGCGTGGTCACAAGTGACGGATGCAGCTATCAAATATCGGCTGAGTTGCAAATGGCTGTCAAACCAGTGTTTAAATGAATGCTAATGTTCTCACATAACACTACATTGGCAAATTTGCAGCACGCAACTAGCACTATTCAGCACGCATGTGCAAGGTGTTAACCCTGCACCCTGCACATTTCAATCACCTTATAGTATATTAGACCTAAATGAGTGTTTGTTTTTAGCATTTGGACTCTTATCAGTCAGGTTATTTTTTGATTTGGCCTGATGATGGCTTACCTTTTAAATCACACAAATAGCTTTCATCACATCTTAGAATAGCCTCTATTCACATTTAATGGCACTAGGCTGTTAGTTCCCACTTTAAACCTGCCACAGTTTTAAAGGCTGTAATATGTTTATTGTGTTTTATAGAATATATTTTCTTCTTCTTGCGTTTATTTAAATTCGCCATGCGAGTTCAACATCAAGTTCAACGCACCGTCACTGTGCGGAGTGAACTTGAGTGGGTTGACGGTGGACGCCACAGGGCTAATCCAGGTATTCCCGTGTCAATTCCAAGCCTCTGAGGAGTCAAACTATTTGCATGAGATGAAGTCACTTTTATTTTCTATATTTAACATCGCAGTGAAGACCTGAGCAGGTCTATGCTGCTGACTTAGGGATGCGTAAAAGGATTCTTCTTTGCGTTTATAGACGGCAGCGGGCTGATGTCAGGCCAAATTCTGGAATTAGAAAGGCAAATTCGGGCTGAAAAAATATTGTGTATTGTATAAATGTCCAGACCTAACGCTATATTTATTTTTAATTTACAAGAAGTCCCTGAACCCCCGAGAGGAATGCGAATGCACACGAGAATATTTGTGGGTGATGGTTGGGCAGTTTGATGACCGAAAACTGTATTACAAATTCTTGGCAGGATGCCTGAATCATGGGCATATCATAAGTTTTCTGCAGAAAGAGTGCACTGTTAAGCATGCATGTGTGGAAAGTTTTTTTCTTGTGTGCAAGCCCCCCTCTTTTTTTTCTTCTTTTTTTTGACAAAACAAAGGAAAGACTACATCTAGCATCTCACATATTTATTCAGTCTTCAGAAGTGCATCTACAAATCAACTAATTAGTGAGATATAAAGCAGAGAGACTATCAACTGATTGAACCAGTTAAATGCCCTCTGATATCTTGTAAAATTCATATAAAAGAATTGTGAGAGGTATAACAATCCCACCAGAGTTTGGCTGCGAACGTTTATTGGAGGTATCTGTTAAAGTTGTTCATGTGAGGTGTACTAGAGAATATTATGTGAAATATACCCTCTTAAAGTAACCTTGTAGAATATCGTCCTCTTTTACAGAGCCAGTGGCTTCAACCTGCTGACCCCGTTACTGTAAATATGAGTGGAGTGCGGCAATGAGCATCAGTCTTTTCTTAAAACAAGCTTGTAAAATTGGGACATCACAGCTTTATATGACATTGAATTCAACCATAATTTGCAAGAAAACAAGATGTCATATGCACCCTCTCCTTCAAGAAAAATAGTTTTCATAAGAAATAGCATTTAAAAAACTTTTGCCAGCTTATAAAGATATTAAACGAGGCCATGGACAGTTCCTCGAGTGTAAAAGGAGAAGCAGCCCGGGCTCCTTTCGGCTCAGCATGACTCAAGAGAAGAAAAACAGGATTCAACATTTTTAATAAAAGGTTTATAGTATTTTTAAAAAGCATATAAACCTCTGTAATACAGAAGTTAATGTTTTGTTTTGTCTGAGATGGACCAAGTGGGTGGTTCCATGTGTAGCAGAAGTTAGCCTGGACACGTGGTTCGCGGGTGACCAATCAGGCGCCCCTCCAGGTTTAACTATGTTAAATGTCAGATTGCAATAAAGTAGAAGCTGTTGGTCGGGCCCGCGGAAATGGGCGAGCATAATCTCCTTAATCCAGGGTTTGTGGGACCTTTGGTAAACATCCACACTGGAGACACATTTTACTTTCCGAATTTTAGAGCCTCAGGGGGACAACTGGCGGGGCTACCGTCTCTTTCCTACCCGAGAAGGGACAATGTTTGCTCCCTCCCGTGGAATCCTTCGGAGCCGTGCAATGGATACTCTCAATCCTACTTTAGCAGCCCCGTGTCTATTAACCCTTCTTTCAATCGGTCGTGTGAAATTACCAGACCAGAAGAGGGTAAATGTTATTATAGCAACGGCAACGGAAACAGGGAGACCTGTTCAGGTGGCAGCAGCCTCAAACGAGAGGATAGGGCGAGAGACACATCATCCCTAACATCTGACCACGGGATGCACAGTGGAATTGGCAGCACTGCCGCCTTTTCCAAATATGATTATGGGACCGAGCAGCTAACGCAAGATCCGCCATCCTGTCAGTCAATGGAGTCCGACTCCAGCTCCTCTCTGCTCAACGAGGGCAGCAAGCCTTCATCCAGCGATACACAGACCCTGGTGTCACCGGGAAGCCATTCAACCAACATAGCCGCAGGCGGAGGTGGGTGGTGTTTATTTAAATGTGATTGTTATGAACGCTCTTTGATATTATTTCTAACAAGGCTGCACGGAGCGGAGCCGCAGCAGTTTGTAATTGTCACCAGAGCTCGTTATCTTGATGCACATCTTGCTGGTTACACTGGGCTGCAAGGCAGTTGCGTGGTGTGCAAACGCCGCTAGGGGTTGCCCTAAAATACTCTACACGCCATGTGGTTGTATACAGTTATAGATAAGCACACCAAGCCAAATTACCTATGGAGCTTTAGATAAAAGATCAGTGCTGCCTTTGCACTGCCACACAGTCAACGACGCTCTGTAATCCGAGCTCAGGAATAGTGCATTTTTTGTTTACTATTGCAGCGAGTATGCACACAAATTAACGCTGTGATTTAAAGAGGTGAGGTGTTTTGGTTGACTGCGTCTAATGGAGAGAGTTTTCTTTTTAATGACTCGTAAACAAAATTAATATCTGTCGCTGTGTACTCAAGAGTCATTTAATATGCTTCGAAACTCACAAATAAGTAGGGGTATTTGCAAGCACGGCTTAATTATCACGTTAATGCAACTTTAACTGCAACAATAAAACTTGCTTGACACAAACCGCTGTATATCGGTGGTCTGTACTGAGAATCAGAAAAATAAAATCTACTAAACATGTATTTACACCCCACTGCTCTGTAGCCTGGTGGATTCCTGACTGGTTTGTGTATCCAGTCCAGTCCCAGTGATCAAAACAAATCCAGTTTGGCTGTGTTTGGAGGAAGTCACAGCTGCGTCAGTTCTGTGAATCACAATCACACAACGCATCTGGTGTCTTCTGCAAAACTTTAAAATCATCCTGTTGTGTCTAATAAATATCTTAAGAAGGAAGGAAGGACGGTTTGTGATATGATCAGTGGAATGTTAGTGGAATCGGATTGTTCTCCTGTAAGTCTAATGAAATGAATGTGGACTGAACTTTGACTCTACCAGTGCACTTACCATGGATAGACCAACACACGTCTTCTCATAACCTTGGAGGTGACCGTGATTTTGCAACTGTGGTGACAAATGTGTCGTATGCCCCCTCCTCCTGCTCCCCCTCCTCTAGGTGCCCCGTGGTACCCGATGCATACTCGGACCAGAAAGAAGCGTAAACCCTACTCCAAACTTCAGCTGGCTGAGCTAGAAGGTGAATTCATGCTGAATGAGTTCATCACCAGGCAGCGGCGGAGGGAGCTCTCCGACCGCCTGAACCTCAGCGACCAACAAGTCAAGATTTGGTTCCAGAACCGCAGGATGAAGAAGAAGAGACTCATGCTGAGGGAGCAAGCTTTGGCCTACTTTTAGAGATGCTGCAGAAGGTGAATCGATAGGCAGTAAAAGCCAAGCCTTCTCCGCTCCCTTAGGTCTTCTTTCAGTGCATGCACTCATCTATCCATCTTTTATATTGCAGGCGATTGTTTCCACAATTTCTAAGTATTTTCTTCATAAAGGTGCGGGCTAAACAAGCCCAAAACAAGCCACTCTCTGGCATCCAAAACTATAATGTACATGGAAGTAAAACAGCCTTCATGTTTGTTGTAGTCGCACAAAAAAAAAGCTGTGAGACTGTGTTTTACTGTGTAGAATCCATCTCTTCTGGTCCAGAAGGTTGTCCACCACACAATGTAAGACACGCAGCTAAGTGTCACCGCAGTTTGGATGACACGGAATGAACACACAGTATCTTTGTTTCCTTTTTATGCAGAGAGCGGACAGAGAAACATGTTTTAATCTAGAAAATAAGCCTAAATATAAGAGTATGGTCATAAATACAGAGATGCCTGACAGACAGGCCGGAGCCGCATCTACGCAATAATTTATTTAACATTAGGATTTGATCAACAGTAATCTGCTCTCGGTTGCTTAATATGTCCAACCATCATTTGTTGTGTAAGAGGGACTGATGGTGTTTTGTGTTTTTTTTTTCTCCCCCATACTTTACTCCACACATTGTGGACACGTTCACGGTCACGGGCAGGAAGTCTGGGAGTCTGTATTTGGAAAGGGAGGACAAATCCGCAACGTAATCCATAAACATATGACTGCACATTGAAAAAAAACCGAATTTCCATGACTTTGGTCATGTGCTAACAAGTTTCTAAAAGTATTTTCTTATTTTTATTATCTTCCAACTTGTCTCAACAACAACAGCCACAGTGTTCTGCATGGATTGCATTTCCTAAACTGTGTGAGATCACCGTTTGAACACGGTTTTGAGCTGCTATTAAAGGTCCGCGTCCACATTGTACCAGTTAAAAAATAGTATATTCTACAGTAAAATAAACTGAGATTTGTAATTGAATTATCCAACGGTATAATTACATTTTTAGGGCGACTTGGTTAAACAAGTGAATAACCTGAAGTTGCAGCTGGGGAGGGGGGGTTAAGCTTTTGGGCCTAACAGAGCATTTATAAATCCTGGTGCTCGTAACAAATATAAATATGTAAAAATATAGAAACGTTGATAATGCGTTCTCATCCTTAATATGGTGCGAACGCAGTGCATCATCCTTCATGTCTAATGAGTAAGCTATAGCAGTGAAATGTATTTGCAGCATGTTATTGATGTGAAATAGCTATAAGTCATGTTCTGCGGGCTACTCTTTTCTGTAGGTGACTTTTTATACTTTTTTTTGGAACAAATCAAAGTCGAACACAAACATTTTTGACACAACGGTCTACAGAGAATGTATTATTATTATCATCATTATTATTATTATGATGGAAGGACGGATGGCCTCGTAGGCCTTCTTAATGTAGGCTACTTGCCCCTCGCAATGTGCTCAGTGTTGTCCCTTTCCTTACCTTGTAATCGTGTATAAAATGAAATTACATATGTTACTATTTGCATCCTATTTGAGGATCCCTTATCGCTATGTAATAGTGCTTTATGTTATTCATTGTCTTGTACAATATCGCATTCCATATAGCCTATTTGTGGATGTGAGGGTTTGGAAAATATAGGCCTATTATTATATTATACTGCCAAAAATGGTATTATATGGTATATACGAAATTCTACCATACATGACATTTAATGAAAACCCTGTTTCTGTGTAGTAGTTGTTTGTTATCGTTCTTTTATTTCGTCCCTCATTGCATTCCCTTCTTTGCGCTTGTAAGGATTGCTACGTTGTCTTGTAAAAGTAATAATGATATGAATGTATATGCGTAAGGTCTTCAATAAACAGAATATTGAAACATTTATTGGTTTTGCCTCAGTCTGTTATTAGGAGGCTTCTGTGATTATTCTGCTTTAAAATCAGGTTTTCTGACACTTTACGGGTGGGATTATTTTATTAGTCGTGACCTGCATCACACTTTAAAAAATACATGTGTCCAGCACAATTAAATAAAGATCTGAACATTAACGGGACATTTGGAAGCATTTGAGTGGGTGTTTTGTTGGCACATAATTGTACATGCTGTGAACTATAAGCAAAAGGAAGCCCACACAGGTTGGACTTGTTTTATTGCGCCTGCTCCAATACAGAGGTTATCTATAGGTGCATGCAAAATGGCCGACATATGCATATTCCAAGCCCCATGATGCACCGGCTGTTTCAGTTCATAGTGTGATAAGATGTACAGCAACAGCCCCACTATTCAAGAAATACTCCCTTTTTTTCTTAGCCCTTGTGGTTTCCCTTGAAGTTCGACCTAATCAATGTCACTGGTATGCTACAAGCCTATAACGGCGAAGCTAAACACGCAATAGCTCTGTAAAGCAGTAATAGGGTTACACCCCAGTGCTCCATATAGACAAGGCCTTTGGACTGGCTTTTCAGGGTGCATCCTCTGGTTTGCATTAGGGCCTTTATCTATCTGGATGACACATCAAAACCTGTTTTATAAAGTATCAAAGTATCTTACATCTTTAAAACTACTACATGCTTTTTTATAACAATGTCATATCTGAAATCCCAAAGCTCTCCCTACTGGCAAGAAAGTGTAAAGCAATGCAGGTCTGTGCATTACCAAGCATTATTTTATTTCCTCCATGCAGCTTTAAGTCATAGTTAGGTGAAGTAGGTTCACTGGAAACTGTTATGCTGTCTCAGTGTTGAGATCAGATGTTGCCTTTTCAGTGAACTGTGAATGCCCGCTCCTGCAGCCGACACACTGTTCAGGAATGGTCTTCCTGAGTTACTTTATTCACAATTACAACACATTACTAAGTGAAAATTCACGTGGGTTCAATTGCAACAATACTTTGGCTCCCTCCCACTCTTACCCACTGATGCACATGTGGAATATATGGAGGACAAACATGTCTGACTGCAGTGCTCCACCGTGTTTATGTCTAATACTGACTCTACTGATAGAAGGTTGATCTGTGTTTTTGCATACACAGATCACGTCGAAGCAGGGACATTTTAATAAAAAAACCTTTAAAAAATGCATACTCTATCGAATAGTATATTGCGTTTGGTTTGGATTTGTACATTTATCCAGTGTTTCTCCAGGACAGAGAAAGGCCCTCGTCTTATGATCCGATACAGTGCGTCAGTCTGCACATATTCAAAACAATACCACTATAATATACTGTGAGTCTCCGAAATTTACTCTTTTAAATGTCTGAAATACACTAGGATTATTTATGAAATATTCAGTGTCCAGAAACTGACATTAGATGATATAAGATTTGGGAAAATGCGTTGCGCGTGCATTTACGCATGTGAATATTGGGTCATTCAGGAATTCTTTGAGATGAATTTCAGTCATGACTAACCGGATCTGTACATTTATGTCAAATGAGTCAGTGGAAACGTTTTGACAGGCATGGTTTGTTCCCTATGATAAGAGAAATAGCAGCGTAATGTTATAATTTGCGAACCTTTACGCAGCGGTGGCACCATTCATGTAACAATGTATGGTTTCATCTGCATTGTATATAGTGACAACAATCGGGTGTGAATCATAACCTGCAAGTGTAGCAAATATTTGCTGCGGTGTAAATATTAACACAGACCGTGAAATACTCAAAATGCTGAATTATGTATATCTGACTTGAGCATCCAAAAGTGTCTCCTTTTTTTTAATACAATAAAACCGTTCTTTTTATTACATCAAACGCGCTGTTGGCCATGAAAGCACACACACAAATGTCTCTTGCTTTTGTGTTGACTTTTCAGTGGTTTGGAGAGAAAAATAGATGTAAAAATGCTCCATGGGGGCCCGGGACTCTTTTACATTATTTGTAAATAATCTTCAAGGTCAACCATGTCACAAATATTGTCCTAAAATATTAAAAGGGCTCCTGAAGCCGCGTTGCTGATGTTTAAACAGGAAAGATTTGTAGGAACTATAAAAAACCAGGTTTATTTCTTCAACTCTAGTTCTATGCGCGTCTGAGCTTGTTCAAACGAGCAAAACAATCTGACGACGCAGCACAGAGAGCCAGGTAAACACATATTAACCAAGATCTATGCTCTGTTAAACACATTGCAGTATAAATTCTTGTCCATGTCACAACCTTAAGCACAACGTGTTTCGCATTTGTTGCCAAGATGAAAAGATGCGGTTAAGCACTAGGTGTTGGCTTAGTCAGGTGATTCCTTTGTTAAAGTGGAACCGGTTGGACTTCACACCGTGACAGACTGCCTGGTGTTTGCGTGGGGCTAAACGGATATCTGTGCGTTTTAACTTGAACTTCAAATTAGAGTTTCTTGCACATGTGTCATGCGCCTTACCTGTGTAACCATTCCTTTTTAACGCGCATTTTCGTCCTCCATTCTCTTTTATTTGACTGTATCTATGTGTGTATGATTGTGTTTTATATTTAAATACATTTCATTTGGCTGAATGTGTTTAAAGATCCAGCTGTTCACTATATGTCCGAGGCGATCGCTTCTCCCCAAATCCTAAAAGTGATCTCTGCGTTACAGCTAATATTAGTTGGAGCTTATTTGCTTTGTCTCTGTTCATATTTAGTAGAATTTGCACAGTGATGTCATATGAAAAAACGCAGGAGAAATCTGTCGCCATGCGGAAAGATATTTGGATTGTAAAACGGGACAAAATCTCAGTTGGCTTTGCAGGTCTTTACAATAGGTCTTTCACTGCTCTTGAGCACTTTTGACTTTGAGACTGGCTAAATCTGTTTATGGCGGCCTGTCTCCGAGTCCCAAAGGTCAGTGAGCTTCACAGTGCCCTTCGCAGAGAACTTGTGTGGCATGTGGTCTAGGTCCCCCGCCACCCTTCTGCCGTTTATGGTACGAAGCTGGCTAGAGAAATAGAAAGCAGTGTTATTTCTGTTAAAGTGTGTGTGTGGGGGATGTAGTGTGTGTCTCTGGCTGGACCTGTGTATGTGTGTGTGTCTGTGGGAGTGCGGGGGGAGCGTGTTTGTGTTTTGAAAGGGAGTGTTAATGTGATGGAGAAAGAGAGAACGGAATAGATAGAATGCTTAACATCAGAGATCCATATCTTTTCACCTCTTTCCGAATGGTCGTATATTGATTTTGACATGATTTGAAATGAGTTCTGTATGGCCTCTATATTTCCAAATGTACCGTCTTATAAATTTGTTTCTCAATAGCAGAGCACTTCCAACAACCTTTAATACGAGGTGTGAAGGTTTCATTGCCGTCTTGGAAAAAAGAAAAGCCTCGTACTCCAGTTGTCCCTCATAGACAGAAAAGAAAACAACTCAGGTTTTCAGAATTGATTGAAGCCACGATTATAAATCTCTTGTCAGATGTTCTCGTTTCTACATTAACTCATCATACGTTTACTTTTATTTTGCATTATGAATGTTGAAATTGTGTGAAGGTTGTAACAATCCCAAGAATGCGCACGACATTACGCACAGAATGCGCCCCGGGTGATTCTGCGCATTGAAATCGACTCACCGTGAATTATTCTTCACTTTTTATCTGATTTTCGTGTCAATGAAATGGTTTTGATTTTTGCTGATTTTCCGTTTTTCTATTCCGCGTCCAGTACCTTAAATGGGTCGTGTTTTGACTATCCCTGCCAGGCCGACTTTAGGGCCCTACAAGGCTAACGCACCCACTGAAGGTCAAGTATGCAACATATAGCTACGACGGGCGGTGTCTGTGTAAAGTTCTTAGAATTTAATACAAGATGGAAATTTCTGTCACCTGTTCGTGTTTGTCCAGTATCGGCCCAGCGCACATAAAGTATAGTTTGGGTTATAGCCGTGTTTTTCTAATTGAAAAACAGTATTTTTATGCTTTTTATGCTCTTTCTCCACGTTTTTTCTTTTAAGCTTTGGCTCAGAAGAATAGGAAAGTCTGCCGCTCAGACGGCAAAGCAAACATTAGTGCTTAAGTGTTTGAGCAGGCATTTTAAAGATATCTGACGCTGTAGCATAAAGCGCACAGCTTCTATTTTGGTCCATTTTGGCAAGGCCAGCACAAGCAAAAATAATGCATATTGGCCCCTTGAGTGAAAAGAAGCAACCGGTGCATGTTTAATCCAAGATGAAATAAATGTTTAAAATATAAAGTGACCCTGCATTGACCAGAGTTCCAATGATAAACACATTTTATTCAGTTTTACATATGTAACGAACTCATGGCGCATTATTCGCGGCTAACGTTGTCTCCTGCAAATTATTCTATTTTTCTAAATGCACTCGATATTCACTGTGTTTAACAATATGTCCCCATCAACATATAACAAACAAAATCCTTGTAATAAAAATGAAAGCTACCTCTGTTATGTTGAAGCAACGGCAAAATAGTCGCACATAGTGTCTAGTACAGGCAGCCAGGTGGTCAAAATATGAAAATACTCAGATTTATTTACAATATCAGCAACGTCACATTAAAACTATGCAAGTGTGTAAAAATCTGTGCAGCAAAAAATTCCTAAACAAACTTTTGCAAAATAGCCTGTACGCCGTGCGTAATTTGTGCCATCCTGTGCGTAATTCCGCCATGCTTGAATCTATTATTATTATTGATGGTGAGTTATTTGTTTACAGATACGAGATATTATTCCTCATAAGTTTGAAGATCGTTTTCAGATATGTAAAAGGATTAATTGTGCATTTGATGTGACTCCTTAGTAGTTTTAAATATATCTTATCATGTGACAGGCCATAGCCTCAAGTACTGACTTCACATAAAATGCTCTTTATTTTGACTTTTGTAGAATGGTATTAACCGTGAAACTTACAGCCCCTCTAGCAAAATATCAAACAAAAGCTTACTTTTAGCCTATCTAGGATTTGTTTAAACATACATACACTTGTCTGTTTATTGTGTGTCTGCGTAGTGGACTACCAGGTTTCTAAATAACACACAGAAGCTGCAGCCAACTCAGTCACTACTGGGCGATTTCTTGTGATGTGAAATCATTTAATACTTCTAATAAAAAAGTTAACACATTGTTGTGAAAGCTTTATGTCCCAGTGGTTGAAAGAGAAATACACTCTGGAGATTGCCCTAAATGTAACAGCAACACACATCCTTATCTTGTAAGCTATTGTTGTCACCACAAATGCTTCACGCTAGGTGCATTCACTGAGACCTCTGTTAAAAAAAAAAAGGCTCTTTAGTGTTGCTTGAAACTGTTCACAGCTCATACAGCCAAGTTTAACTGCCCGACTTACATCCAATTAAACTTATCTAGGCCATGAGGGGACAGTAATATGATTACACGGGCTTCCCACATTTAGCATTGACTTCAGCTGACTGGGCGACAGTGTCTTGGTGCGCTGCGTCCATTGTGTGTGCGTGCGTCTGTTTTGTGTGTTTGTCTTTCTGGTGAGCGGATTTATCAGATACAGAGCAACGTGCATTTGTTTTATTATTTTCATTATTGTTTTGATTGATTGATTGATTGATTGATTGATTTTTACTGAGATTTTTTTTCTTAAGAGGGGGACACCTAGGCTAACAATTGGAATTATGGTGCGAGGTAGCAATACATAGCTTAAATTCCTCAGACGCACTCGTAAAGTTTGGGCTCCAACAGTGATATTTAAGCAAAGAATGTTACATGTTTAGAACACCTTTCGACTATAGGCTGTAGAGACGGAACATTAGGTGCATTATTTGGAATTTCTACTTCCAAAATGTATATATATTTTAAAAAATATAATACAGTGTAAGTTGAGCTTAGTTTACAATTGGGACATTTTTCGCATTTTTTGTCCTTTTGCATGCACACTCTGCATATACTTTGCCTGCTCATTTGGTGCAAGCATATCAAACTTTGCTGGGTCCTACTGCTAGCGGAATATCAGCGTCTGTTAGTCCTCCATGGAAATAAACACATGTGGTAAACCTTTTTCTTTGACTGATGGTCTAAGCTCACCAAGGCGTGAATAGCTAGTGTTTAAAGCCTCGGAAGGCGGATATTACAAAGTGATGGAAGTTGACTGGTCATATTTTGCCACAGTGTGACAAATACTGCAACTTAAACGCATCCAGGAGTACTATTTCCTATTCCTTTAAACGCCCCTAGTTCCACCCGTTCTAGCTCTCTGCTGTTTTTCAGTTGTCTTGATCATCGGGCCAAAGTTTGGATTTTAATAGTGCATTCACTGGTTCATACAATTGGAATGATTATTATGAGGAAATGCTTTGACATTATTGTTTTGGATCATGCATGTACGCAGCCATTCGAGTCTTGCCTGTTAAAAAATAACTTTGTGGATTTTATTTATTACCATCAAACATTTTTTTTATCCTGCACGTGACTCTGAAGGAAAAAAATGTTGTCATATTAATATTTAGATGTCACAATTTCAAGTCTTTATAATGGGCCAATTAGTCTGACAGGTTTTTTTTTGTGCAGTTGTTTTAAATAACCTCTAGGTTTTAACTTTTTAATTGCACTTTATACCACATGTTTCACGCTGGTAAAACAGACAATGACATTTTAATGTGTGAATTATTATAAGAATTGTTATACAACTGCATAACACTAAGCTCATGTGCAGAGCATATGTCCACACAGGCCACAAGCCAATTTGTTTACACAAATATTATCGAAGCAGCGGTTTTTCATTCCCTTAAAAATAAAAATATTCTGTTACTTTACTTTTCTAAATAAGGACAGATTTTCATACCTGAATAAACATCCACTTTTGCACGAGTCTTATTCACACTTGCAACGTCTCATATTTCATTTAATTTAACAGAAGTGTGTCGCCCTAGTACAATATAAAGTCGGAGGATTTGAGGGGTTTAGTCCATTACAAATGACCCTAATGACTACATCATTCAAGAAAAAGTGCGCCATGAGTTGCGTTGCAGAAAATGTGGAATCGATTTCGTACTTTAGGTGTGAAAATTCGGCGCATTTGTGTTTTTTAGCTGCAGAATATCTAGTTGCTGAAATCCAAATTCCTCTCATTCTCAAAGTTTATGGTTTTAGAACAAAGGGATTTAGCGTTACTACAGCCATTCGGAGTTTTATGGTGGACGTAGAGAGAATTTTAGTGGTCAAATTCAAGTGCTGTGTCTGGACAGCTGTCTGCTTTCTTTGTACTTGGATGCAGGATGCATCATGTGAGTCAACCTTTTGTCTGTAGGGGTAGTAAACAGGCTAATGCCAATGCCACCTTTTTTCACAAATACGCCTGCAATGGACTCCCTTTTCCAAAAGCTCAGATCTCATGGTGTTCCTTAATTTCCCTCTTGCTGAGAATCACCAAAAAACACTAACTTTGTTTTCCATTATTTTAACCACTGCAGGTGTCCCTAAGTGATTGTAATAGCGGATAGTGTTATTGGAATATTGGATAATAATTCAACAGTCTATTGCAACATTTAGGAAGTAGCCTATAATCATAAACAATGGGCCATCATATTAATTTCACCTTGTGCTAGTATCAGTTAGTCTATAAAGATTTGAAGACGGCCCTCAACAGTACAATTAAAAGTTTACAATGACGCAGGAAAGAACACGAAGGCGCATCTTTTCTCCAAACAATTCATTTTATTGCAATTTATTTAAAAATAGTGCGGAGGACATGTGTCTCTCTTTAACATTCACCCACAGATAAATCTCGACATTCTGGTAGAAAATAAAATTATCATAGCATCTTGAAGCATCAACTGGGACTTATTTAATTTTAAAGGGAAACGTCGGATGCATTTATACAGGCCTTGTTTGAGTGGCCTATAAGTAGCAGTTTACAAGACAAGTTTTTTCCCTCTGCTTTACAGCTGACGTAGAAAAAAAAGCTGAAACCTAAAATGTGTTTTGATCGACAAGTGAGTCCAAGGAGACATTCAGTGTCCACAGATCACTGTGAAAATTGTCCCACACACTGCGGTGATATGCCGGGTGTTGCTGCCAATTAGACACCACCTTAAACTGGCACAGTGCTGAATCCTGCAGTTTAAGGAGAAGAATTGTGTTCTTTTTTCCTTTGGTGTTTATGTCGTTATGGGTTTTTTTCCCACTGAAGGAGATGCAAAGGCCCCAAGGCTTAACTGGTTGTGTTCCTGCTGGAACTCCAGGGAACTTGAGTCTTGAATCAGCGTCGTTGTCCTTCATGGGCTCTGTCATGATCCAAAGTCAAAGGGAATAATGAGAGTGCGCCGATTACTTGAGCTTGCTCAGTCAACATGCATGCTGTGTTTTCTGCATTGCCTAACCGTGGGTTCAACTTCATTTTACAACATAATTATAGTCGTCCACCACTGATTCAGTGTAACATGGGCAAGGTTTTCATTTGGTCAAAGAGAAAAAAACAAAATAAAATGGATCACGAATCAGTATGTTGTACTAAACACAGCAGCTTGGCTCAGCCTCATATGTTTATCCATCATACATGCGGCAGCTCAGTACAGCCGTGATTTCATATGAAAAGGGAATTAAAACGACTAATATAATCCACATGACAAGAAAAAAAATGGTTTCACAGACCACAATGTGAAAGTGTCCTGGGGAGACAAATACGAGACCTTTCCTGTGATTTTTCTAAACAGTAAAATGATGATTGAGCTCAGGGGGTAGGTTTTGGATGGGTTTGTAGTATATATTAGCTAAATGCACAATGAGAAAAGCGTTCACTTGTATTATACAAACCCTCAACTGTGTGTAACATTTAAGGAATAAGATGCTTTTTTTCTTATTATTACTATTATTATATTATTTAGAGCAACATAGCAAGTACTGTAATAATAATAGTAATAATGATAATAACAACAACAATATTCATAATAATAATAATAATAATAATAATCTTACCTGAAAACCTCCATAATACTATGAATTGAATGTCAGTGAGTACACTCAGCAGTTTGTGCCCTGCCTGCCTGAGGAGCTCTAGCTGTTTTAGCTAGCCTAGCCTACCACAAGCCCATAAACATAAACACAGAACACATATCTCTCTAATTGTAATAAGCCAGCAAACAGGAATCTGTTACTGGTTTTCGTAGTGCGCCTGTCGTGTTTGAAAATTATTCGTTTGAACCTCCTAGATCTTACCTAAAGCCAACCACTCCTACACATCCAACTCTTCCAAATTGATATATGACAATATCTACTTTCGATCACGTGTCTGCGGGGCGACTTAGACGGATTGCGCGTCATCTCGCCTTCCCAAATTTTTCCCTTCTGCTGCAGCTCGTATCCAAAACATCTATCTATAGTACGGAGTACGAGAGAGAGAAAGATGTTTAACTCGGTGAATCTGGGCAACTTCTGCTCCCAGACGCGCAAAGACCGGACATCCGAGTTTGGGGACAGGACGGGCTGCGCGTCCAACATCTACCTCCCCAGCTGCACCTACTACGTCCCCGAGTTTTCTGCCGTCTCTTCGTTTCTTCCACAGGCCCCGTCCCGGCAAATCAGCTACCCTTATTCCACAAATCTGTCTCAAGTACAGCCGGTACGGGAAGTTTCATACGGCTTGGACCCTGCTAGTAAATGGCACCACAGAAGCAATTATGCATCGTGCTACTCGGGAGAGGATCTGGTGCATAGGGACTGTCTTCCACAATCCACCATGACAGAAATGCTTATGAAGAACGAGAGTGTATACAGCCACCACCATCACCATCACACCCATCCGGGCTCCAATCACCCTTCCACAGGTTTTTATTCCGGCGTGGGGAAAAACAACGTCCTCCCTCAAGGCTTCGACCGCTTTTTTGAGACCGCATACTGCAGCAGCACGGACAATCAGTCAGACAATTGTTTACAAAAGGGCGAGGGGGGAAAGCTGGAAAGCGACTCCCAGCAGCAGCAGCAGCAACAGCAACAGCAGCCCCCAGCCTCTGTACCCGGAGCCCCGGAGCAGGAAAAAGACCCAGAAGATGAGGAGGAACATACAAATTCGGGCTCTTGTACTTCTTCCTCCGCAACAACCAAGGACGGCAACGCCAGCAAGAACAGCCACTCGAGTAGGTATACCGAAGCAGTAAAATGGGGGAAGGTTAAGGGGACTAGCCCGGTGTTTTGTCGGTCAGATTTTATGTGGAGTTTTATAAGCATTCAAAGGATTTTATTATAACCCTACAAAGCTCTTTCTTGCAACGAGAAGAATTTTTACGATGGGAAAGCGCTTTGAAAAAAGGGGGATGTTATACACAGACGCCTCTATGGTGAGAGTCTGTGAAATTTTTAAGAGAGAGCTATTGTGACAAATGTTAACTTTGATCATGAACTTGCGTTGGGCATTTTAAGGGATTTTCTCGTTGGGCTGTCGAGAGTAAAAACCAATTGGGCAGAACATTGCTTTTGGCGTCTTGTGAATTTTCTTTTAGCGCAGGGTTTGCCCGCAAAAGACATGCTGCACACAGTATTACACACTTTCCGGTTAAGTGCGCTCCTATCTATTTATCACTCTATCTATCTATCTATCTATCTATCTATCTATCTATCTATCTATCTATCTATCTATCTATCTATCTATCTA
>JAQQZY010000027.1:20408337-20426461 GCA_030068375.1 Ostorhinchus rueppellii | reverse complement strand
TCTCTCTCACACACACACACACACACACACACACACACACACACACACACACACACACACACACACACACACACACTCAGCATGCACACTCAAACACATTGGCACATCTACAAATATTACATATATACACACATAAAACTAAACCATATAAACCATTTACTAAATGAATCCAGACATATTTTCTGATGAAGTCAATCACGTGGTTCTAAAACCGTATCTTATTGACACCAAATGTCGATGAGCTTTTGTTAAATTCAGGTTGAATGGCACCAGTAGAATGAGGCTCAGACCATCAACCTGCACAAAATAACACAACTTTCAAACGTGTCTCGTCGTGGAGAACTGCCAACAGTCTGTAAACGTGGGTCAAATGTTTCAGTGTCCCTTGTCTTGCGCATTGATCCGCGCGCACCAGGACACCTTTTGGCATTAGTCGGGTTCAGGTCTGTCGTCTGGCCTTTTAAATTTCATGGTTGAATCTGAACTCAGCTGCCATGGCAAACATCTTGCCTCCTAACGGATAAAGTGTCCTGCATTATGGTTTGTTTTACGCGATGACACGCAAATGTTGTGCGTCATTTCAGTCCATTCTTTGGTGTGAACTTTAGTTTTTATTTAAGCAGCGTTGAATTTCTTACATTTCACACGTTTTCCATGTTCAATTTTTTTAAAAAAACATTTAATGTAACCTCTGTTCATCTATTAGGATCATTAATAAATTACGGCATTTTTAAAAGCGTCTAATATCTATATGTTTTAATTTGCAAGTTTTCGAGCACAGTCATTTTTACCTTCTGCATGTTGGTGTGTGGTTTAGTGTGGAACGCTTCAACTGGATTTCTTTGCAAAAAAAAAAAAAAAACCTTTCTGCATTATTTTTAATTTCTAGAAGAAAATGCATAAGATCACGATTTGCTTTTTCCACTGTGATAACTGCTTCATTTGAAAAATAACTTGTAATAAAACGACAAACACAACATATGAAAAATCAAAACAACCATTCTGCAACTCACAATTAAGAAATAACCGAGGCTTCTATATACGTACATACAGGTCGTATATTAACTTTGGAAGATAAACTCGTCTCATGCAGTTAAAAATATCCAAAAAACGTCCTCAGAGTGACCATCCTCACAGGAAACGTCAGTCTTATTTTGTGCACTGTGCATTAGTTCTGCTATTCTTTACCAAATCTATTTTACGCATGCATATTAAACTGTAAGTAGGGTATGTGTTTGGTCACATCTGGTTCAGCTATCCTCCCTGTGACAATGGCGGCTTCTCCAGTGTCTCTTACTGACTAGAACTATATGAAATTGCCTTATTTGCTGTGTCTCTGCAGCTCTGCAGAGTTCAGGTTTGTTTCACAGTCCACTAAATGATAAGCCGCACGAGGATATCGCAGTAAACCGTTGCCATTAGATACAACGGTAACATTATCCATCTTGTGATGCTTTCATCTAGTTAGCCCTTTAATGAACCTTTTACCTTCTCTGCTCTGCTCTCTCTTCTTTCCCTGTCTTCGGCCTTTGATATGAATTGTTTCACATGCGTACAGTCGTGGTGGTTTTATGTTAAGCGGAGGAACTCGGATGCAGTCTTATTAACGACACGTTTATGAACAATCAAATGGTCCTCGTTAAAATTTATTGATGGGCATAAAAACATGAACGACCACTAGCCGAATATAGCCCGCTGTAGTGGGCTGCTTGTCAAGAATCTGAATCCCCTCCTCTCCTATCTTCGCAAATCCCATTTAGGAAATGTTTGGTCTGTTATTCCCTCGTTAAAACAGTGCAAACTTTATTGTTGGTGCATGCTGCATGCCGTATTTCAGGCCGCCTATCAGGTCTATATGTAGCCTACTGTTAAAGCTTCTGCCTCTATAAAGAAATAAACAGCATTCCGCTCAAAGTTATAAAAGCTTCACTTGATCAAATGTTCGGTTTGATAAAGATAAAACTCGACAAGTATTCAGTAAACACTTTGATGCTGTAACACTATCCATTGCTATAACGTGGTGCTCGGGTAGATTTTGCCAGACAGAGATTGATTACACCATCAAATAGTGCCTTGCTCGGTTTTAGACCTAATGTGCGCAGGTCTGTGCTGCGCCGTCACAGCGATCCTCCGTTTAAGTCCACAAAGGCACGGTTTTTCCCAAAGAAGCGCAGATGTTGCATTTACCTCTAAAACGTCCAAGAAAAGAGCAAAGGAGCGCATTCTTTAATCCGATTTATGTCGCTTTGGTATCCCGGGATATGTGGCGCATTGATCCACTGTACAATTTTTGTGGGGGTAAATATAATCACGTGTCGGCGAGGCAGCCAATAGCAGCCGGGGAAGCGTTGAGAAATAATTACCTGCCTTGATTGTTCTATGGCTAGATAAAAAAGTACACATACACTCCATATAATAATCGGATGCATGTAAAAGAGTCGGGGAAGCTTCGACATGTCGACCACGGGTCCCATAAGTAATTATTATGTGGACTCCTTGATCAACCATGAGAATGAGGATGTCCTTGCTGCCACTCGGTTTTCGGCGCCCGGTGCGCACCCAGCCGGCCCTCGTCCGACGTCCCTAGTACCGGAGTGTGCTGACTATCCTTCCTGCAGCTTCGCACCAAAGCCACCCGTCTTCTCCACCTCGTGGGCCCCCGTACACTCGCAGTCATCAGTGGTTTACCATCCATACAGTCACCAACCTCACTTAGGCACAGACTCGAGGTATATGCGGTCATGGCTGGAGCCGATATCCGGTGCCGTGCCTTTCCACGGCTATCCGGGAAACAGCAGGCACTATGGGCTGAAGCCCGACGCCTTTCAGGAGCACAGAGCCGGAGAGTGTCTGAGCTCCAGCGGACGAACCTACACGGATTATCTGTACTGCTCATCCACTGACATGCGAGACAAGACGCAGCAGAATGTCCCTTCTCCCGAGTCGGAGCTGTTGGCTTCAGGGAAACATAAAGACGAGAAGCCGGAGCTAGATCCGAGTAAGTTCAAGCTCCTGTGGTCTTTTACAGTCGGGTGGGAGTCTGGTGTAAAACGGCTTTTACTTTCAGGCATTTTGACGTCCTGCATAAAGTCGCATTTTGTGCTGTTTCATCCTTGCTTTTCTGTTCGCCTCTGAATCGCCTCTGCTGGGGATAGCTTTAGGAACTATAAAAGACAAACGCTACCAGGCTAATATTGGGGCTATAAAACCAGACGGGGTTGTAAACATGGACTCAAACCTACAGGAAGACGTTGAATTTGGAAGGATCTGGCTTAATGCTAAAACATGCAAGGTGTTCTTTTTAAGTGAACACCCTAAACCAACATGTGAAGCCGAATTCATCAGTAAATGTCTTATAGTGGATTTTTACGGCCATATTTTGACCCTGTGCCACTGCATATGGCACATCAAGTCATAAGCCGACTTTCAGGGCTGTGTGTGTGTGTTTTTTCTTTTCTTTTTTTTTTCTTTATGGAGGCCCATTTCTGTCAGGAAAACCCACATTTTGGCTCAGTTTGATCCCCAGTGGTAAAATACATTATCCCCCTTTATGATAATGAGAAGATAATATGCACAGGCCTGTAGTTGCATCTGAAAATGCAGGGCTTTCCTTTTTCTTTACACCAAAACAAATTCACATGACTCTTCCAGCTACTTGAGGAATGTAGGGACATACTCGAGGACTTTCACCACGGACCTGTAAAGGCTTGAACCACTGGCCATTTTATGGGCCAATAAAGTGAATAAGCGCATTGAGTATTTTACGACGGTGTTACTCACAAGTTAAGGGGACAAGGAAGCAAATCAGTGTACGTTTGGATAGTCTGAAGCTGAGAATCTTTGCCTTTTAATGCCTACAGTCGGAGTAGCTTCACCCAACATGTGTATAATTAGAAATATATTTCAGATGGAGACAATAACATCTGCTGAGCCCACAGGATTCTTCTTATTGCACAGGGACATTTTCTAAAGGCTTAACATTTATGTGGTAGAGATCTGTTATTGTTTTGGTTTATTCGAATGTGTCTTCCCATTGCTGTTCTGTCTATTTTTTCATATATATAATTATTATTATTATTATCATTATTATCATTATGGTGTTTTTTTTATTTGCAGATAATCCAGTGGCAAATTGGATACATGCTCGGTCGACAAGGAAGAAGCGATGTCCTTACACAAAGTACCAGACTCTTGAACTGGAAAAGGAGTTCTTGTTTAATATGTACCTTACTAGGGACCGCCGTTACGAGGTCGCCAGGGTCCTGAATCTGACCGAGAGGCAGGTCAAAATCTGGTTTCAGAACCGGCGAATGAAGATGAAGAAAATGAACAAAGAAAAGACCGACAGCAAAGAACCATAATATTAATAAGAATAAGAGTATCACAAAAGGACTGAAGTCACTAAATAACTATAACAACCACTAGTCACATGGACAGCACAGATGTACCAAAACACAAGACGACCCCCTTCTCCTTCTCCTTCTCCTCCTCTTCGTATTTATCACTTTGTTGGATTTTTTGTATTAACCTTAACTTTGAGACTGTTTGATGCTGATTACGTTACTTCCAGTGCACATTTTTTGTGTCCAACTTAAACCATGACAAAGGAGAAAAAGAAAACAGCCAACGATGAGATAATTACTTTATTTTTTCTTTTCTTTTTAATACAAGTGCTGTTTGGATACGTTAAAACTGTCCGCAGAGAGACAATACTTGAATTCTTTTTGGATTTCACAAACGCATAATTTATGATGTGAATGTTTCTTTCATATATATATATTTTTCTTTGTACATTGTTGTGCAGGTGTAGTATTTTGTACAGGAACAGAACATCTGCGCTCGGACTCTGTCTTGTATTTTTTTGTGATAGTTGTTGCTGTATTTGTGCATCTCTTTCTTTTGACTGTAGCTTACCTGTTTAATTATGGAGTGTGGATATAGACCTCTGTAAATACAAACATAAACACTAAACACTTGTACTCTGGATTTATTGTGATTTTTAAGTGGCTTATGGTGTTTGGGAGCGTTTCATGAGTCCGCGGCTGCGCAGAAGCGGGACCTCATTCATTATGGTTCATCTCTTTTCTTGATTAACAAACGCCAAAGACATGACGTGAGCCAATCCATGTCTCTTACAGTTGTATGTTGCGCACAGATGGATCGCATATAAATAATTGTACCACCAGAATTTTTCTTCTAATTTGTTTTGGTCACTGAGCATTCCTATGCGCACAGCTAAGGCCCAAATAAGCCCTCTGTCTGCAAATAATGGCGAGAGTTAACTGTTCAGCTCAACATCACTGCTTTGCATCCCCGCTTTGCAGATTTACATTAGAATCTTATTGCCTTTCTTTTCATTCTCACCCACGTTGATTAAAAATACATCAATTAAACATATAAACTGTTAGGTTTGGCCTAAAATATTTCACCAAATTCAGTAACTGTTCCTTTTTTAAACCTATAATTAATTCTAATGTGGGGTTTACGTGTTTCGTAATATGTCACCCACTTCAAAAATACTAAATAATAATAACCTCAGTGCCATTTTACGCACAAACTTCCAAGTCCAAAATGCGCGTTTGAATGCATCACGCATGTGCGCAGTTTATTTAATTTATAAGTTTCTGGATTCATCTAAATCCCAAATATGGTTTCAATTACACTGTCACAAATCATCGTTTTAAATATATACATATTTATGTTACTACTCACTGCGTGGAATTAAAGAAATCGACCCCAATATGAGCGTAAATTTGTCAAATCGTTCCTGAAGCCCATACAGGCGATCAAAACATTTTTAAAAAATCGTAGAGTAAATTTGAGTAGGAGTTTTAAGTGAGAGACAATTTCCCATGTCTCGCATTTGTTTCCTGGGACAGACCTAAATTGCCTTTTTGTGGTGGCAAACAATACGGACAGGATGCTGTAATTTTAAAGCCCAATCCAGCGCGTTTCCGCACAGCTCGGACAAAAATGCCAGTTTTACAGCCCCTGTTGGAGCTCGGCTGTTTGTCTCAAATGCAGACGAACAAAGCAAACTCGACTAACTGGCTAGACGTCTGGGCTAAATTACTTTATGGTTTTAATGGACGGTGGTGGTGGAGGACTCGTTCAAAGGAGAGTCATGCGCACCGTTCAGGAGACTTTTGCATGATGGCCCAGCCGCAACCAGCCTGTACTTCATCACATGAGTGCTCTATTAGCCCTCAATTATATGGGAAAAAGTCAATAGTTATTGTGCATAAGTATAAAGGGCTCCAGAGTACTGTCATGTCTGTTAGAAAAGCAGACACGGCAGAAACGGATGCAACAAAAACCATTTAGAGGCAAAAGTAAGGCCGTTAAAAAGCTGCTACACAAACACAACCTTTAGCTTATTTACAGGAAATTCAGTGAATACATTGTTTAGACAAATGGGAAGACACTGTTCAGTCCATGACAATTGTTTCTGATTGGTGGATCCGCTCAGGTTAAGGACGCGTCTCAACACTAGATGACGCTGTTGGTCCACGGTTTGAGCCTTGGTCTATGTGTCAAGAGGTTTTTTTTCCCCCCCAGCTCTGTGGCTTGGCTGAAAAATGAAGAGTAACCTATCGATGACAAAATGACAGATATGGTCAGCCACCGCATTTTGTGTAATAGGCCACAGAGCAGCCCTAAGGAACGCACTGAGCTGCTTATTGTGTCAGCCTCCGAGGATACAGATAAATAAATGCTCTGTTTTTGGGTTTGTTTTCATTTTGTTACTATTTTTACATGGCTATAAAAATCCAATATTCTCAATTTTTGTCATTTTTCCAATTTTTTACACCCAATTATAATAATCCCAATAATGATAATAAATAGATTAAAAATTCTAACCCCATCACTTGGCTCAAAGAGGCTGTAATTTAGTAAATGACCCCTCTCACACAGTCTTTATTTATATTGAACAAACCTGACTTGATATATCAGTGTATATTCATATATCGTTGTCATTTCATTGTGTATGAATTTAAAAAAAAAACATTTTATGTAAAAAAAAAGAAATATATTAAAACAAGAAAAAACAGGCAGAAACATTTGTATATTTTTAAGAATGCAACTTTAATAGTAATTAATGCACAATAACAAGACAATATAGGACGACACAAAATATACAATATACACATAATAATAATAATAGTAATAATAATAATATGGTGGTAGATTTGCATTAATAATTAATGTTTATGTTAAAGTTTGCGTCCTCTCCATGTGCATATAGTCTTGTTTGCACCAGTGGTTCAAAGTCCCCAAGAAGTGGGAACAATGATTGGCAATCTGCATATTTATAGAGTGTGAAAGGTCTATAAATTCGCCCAGTGCGCCTTTCATATTTTACGATGATGTGTATAAAACGTCAGTAACCCCACAAAAACCACACTGGCATATTTAGAGAGCGAGCCCATACAACTATTGAGCTGGGAATACACGCACTGATTGTAGCTAAACATCCAATGTAAAATTTTATGAACTCCTCCACGTGGGGAGATTTACAACTTATCCTCGTCGGTTTTACGGGGTCAGTAAGTGCCACCTAGTATTCATAGGTCGTGTTTATATTTGCGGTGTTTTACAGCGCGAGGTGCGTGTGTGTGTGTGTGTGTGTGTGTGTGCGTGTGTGTGTGTCACCATGGCCTTACTCGATTACACCAAGGAGGATGTTTTGGTCTTACTCCATTACACCATCGCACCTGTAAATGTCACAGCCTCAACTTCGGCGTGTTTTCTGTTTTCAAGAGTAGCATTTGAAGTTATAGATGCGATTGCTAACCCTCTTAGATCCCACGAAAGGTCAGGAATATTGTGGAAATTACGCATAACCTTCACACGGATGGGGCCTGAAAGAGCAAACAGCAGCTCATTATCCGTTTATAAAAGATTAAAACTCCCCTGCTGCGTGGAATAAGCTCCATTTACTGAAGCACAACATAAAGTATACAGTAGAAGGGGTGCGTTTGGAGTCAGGGGGCTTTATATCTGAACATCACAGTTCCATTGATCAGCTCCTAACAAAGGTTTGGGTGATAAACATAACATTGATCATATTTAAAGCCTCTTAGGTTGTTGGTTATGATTAGTGCAGCTCCTCTCAAGGTGGATATACGTAGGGCCCACGTCTGACCGCGGTAGAAAGATGAAGGGGTGGGGGGTGGAGGAGGAGAGGGGGGGGGCGCGCTCGTGGTGGGGGTGGTTGGGTGGGAAGCTAAAAAAAAAAAAAGGAAAAAGAAAGAAAAGAGCAGCGTCTGGGACTGTGCCGGTGGAGCCAGCCAGCTTTAACATTTGCTAACGCACATCCAAAGCACATGCAATAAGCCGGCTTTGAGCCTGCAAAACCTGGGGGAAAAACACTCACGACTGCGAGAGAAATCCGGTGAGAGGAACGGCTCAGAGAGAGTGAGCTGCCGTAGATTGTCCAAAGGGGCAGCGTTTCTCCTAGTTCCGGTTTGTCTGCCTGTGTGCGCTGAGCGAGTTGGGACCCTAAACAAAAGGCTGCCATCATCCTAAAGGAGATATTCTGCTGCGAGAAAGCCAGTCTGCTTGATGCTAACTAAACATGAGCTCCTATTTTGTTAACCCTCTTTTTTCTAAGTACAAAGGCGGCGAGTCACTGGAGCCAACTTACTATGACTGCAGGTTTCCACAAAGCGTTGCCCGCAGCCACACGCTGGTTTACGGACCCGGAGCAGCCGCACCGGGCTTTCAACACCCGTCCCATCATGTGCAGGACTTTTTCCACCACGGGACCACGGGGATCTCCAACCCCGGATACCAGCAGAACCCTTGCGCTTTGGCTTGCCACGGAGACGCAACGAAATTTTATGGATATGAAGCTCTTCCGAGGCAAACGCTTTATGGTACCCAGCAAGACGCAAGCCTAGCGCAATACCCAGACTGTAAATCGTCGAGCAGCTCTAACCCCGGAGAAGGACAAGGCCACTTAAATCAAAACTCCTCTCCCAGTCTTATGTTTCCTTGGATGAGACCCCACGGTCAGAATCGTACAATTATTTCCTATTCTTTCTATGTTGCTCTGTGCGCGCGTGTGTGCGTCAACCTGCCTGTGTGTCTGTTTGTGTATGTGTGTTTGTTTGTGGACTAAATAAGCCCTAGTATACACCAGTGTGTGTGTGTGTGTGAGTGTGTGTCTGAGTGTGTGTGTTAAACTATAAAACGAAATAAGTCAGGGAACATGATGGGGCACATATAACCTGTACTGCAGGCTGCTGTTACTCTGCAGCACATGTCCATACAGGGCTGAGTTGTTGCTTTCCAAAGTGCCTTTAAAAACTGAATTGCTGAACACAGCTCACGACACCAGCTCTTTGAAGTCAATTATGGTTCTCATCAGATATTTCACAACCTCTAAATGCACTAGTGGGAAAGATGAAGAAGTCAGAGTTGAAAATATGGAGATATACCACACACACAAGTAACATGCAGAGTGACAGGAAGGTTAACTGAAACACAACATGCCCGATTATCCACAATCCTGGTTTTAGGAGTTTTGGGGGGGGGTTATTTGACCCACAGGCCCAATGTGGCTGAGGCTGCTCCAGCTATAATCATAAGGGCTTTGTAGATATTACCCCTTCCATTCAGGGATCAGGCTGGTCAGACTATCAGGCTACATTAACTCCACACAGGTGGAAGCTCCACTTTTATTCCCTCACAGATATTCCTCATTTTTCTGTCCCAACTTTATCTCATTTCTATCTTTTCCGACTTTTATCTTATAGTTTCCTCATCTATGTGTGTGTGTATTTGAGAGTGTGTGTGTGTGTGTGAGAAAATTCAACCAGGCTTGTATAGGCCCAGAAAAGCACACTACTGCCTGTAAACACCACTAAAAAATAAAATAAGGAGGCAATAAAGTCAATTTGGATCCATTGTTAGATTTTTACTAATACTATAGTGTTGGATACTTTTATTATTTTACAACTCACCCTGTAGATCTTAAAAGAGGTGGCTGTAAAAGTCTCTCCAGGTGGAAGATGCATTCTGTAGAGAGAGAGAAATATTTAAGTTAGCACTCACATTTTCTAGCATTAGACTTATTATAGTAATGATGATAATAATAAAAATATTAAAGACTTTCCCTGCTTTTTTTTATGAATTGGCAGCTATATTTAGAAGCTGGACTATTGGTATTCCCGCTGAAGGAAATAAAGTAAATGCAGAATTAATTAGAAGTCATCTGAGTGTTTTTTATGGGGGACCGTGGTCAGTCCAGCTAACCTCTGGCTTTATTTCATTCAAGCCCCAGGAAGACGGAATGGGAGGCAAACCTACAGTCGCTACCAAACTCTGGAACTGGAGAAGGAGTTTCTGTTCAACCCTTACCTGACTCGTAAGAGGAGGATCGAAGTGTCCCACGCCCTGAGTCTCACCGAGCGGCAGGTGAAGATCTGGTTTCAGAACAGGAGGATGAAGTGGAAAAAAGAGAACAACAAAGACAAGTTTCCGGGTCAGAGAGGAGAGGCTGAAGCCGAGGCCGAGGAAGAGGGCAACGAGGACGGTGAAGGGGAAGAAGCAGAGGCAGAGGAGAAAGAAGCGGAAGAGAAAGAAGAGAGCAAGGAATGATTTTATGGTCCTTTTTATGGTTATATGGCTGAAAAAGAGAAAAAAAGAGAGGTCCCATAAACAGACGAAGAGTCACAAGGAGGCAGAGAGCGTCAACTTTATGACCACCCTTTCATTTTGTCCAACAGGGAACAGGAATCCCAACAATATTGCTGTCATAAATAGTCAAAATTCTACCTTCTCACGATTATCCCGATACGAACTCAATATTCGCATTGCCATTTGGATTTCTAGAAAAAGCTACACACGTCTGTAGCGCATTTTCTTTCATAGAACTGTCGCCCTTGCGAAAAAATAAAAGGGCAAAGTAAAACGCATGTTAGATGGAAAATGGCTTAGCTATTTTTTACAAATTTGCTTTTAATATTAACTGTATCAGAAGCATAGCCAAATAAGATCAAAACATGACCAACGCCGAAATATGTTGTAAATAGATGATGATGATAATAATAATAATGATGATGATAATGATAATAATAATAATAATAATAATAACAGCCTACATTTAAAAAGTACATGGACATCCTTTCAGAGTAACCTTTCAGCGAAATGTAGGCCTATAACTTAGTAGTAAGTGTTCCAAAATCATCGCAGTAGTTACATGGGCTACCAGCCCGTGTATAAAACCACAAGTTTTATTATTATAATTGTTACTGTTACTGTTTTACTCGTTTTCATGTGAATGGCCTAGACAAAGATAGCCATTAGCTCCTCAGACATCTTTTTTCTAGGATTACCAGGGAAATGCAATCGTTTGAAATCCTTGATGCTACCTAAACCTGGGGGAATTGCAATAGAGATTTCTGAATATAGAGATTTCATATGATTTTAATTTTAAAAGTGTTATATATCAACCTTATATTATTAAGTTATGTATGTAGCATTTACCCAATATACAGTATACACTTGTTGAAGACAATTTGTGAGTCTTGGGAAGACAATTAGCTCCAAGCCAAGCAAACCATTTTGAGATTGTACCACGGCACTACCTAAACTCAGAGCTTTGCCTTTACTGAATTTATATTCCACACTTTAGGCATCGCTCTGAATTGATTGCAAGCTATTTCCCCAACAACTAAAACTGCCTATAACGCACATTTACTGTGTATGATAATACCTGCTACAATTACAACAATTTTAAAGTAAGGGAATTTTTATTTTAATGTGCTGGTGATATAGCGTAGTTGTTTTGCACTGAATATAATCTTTATGTACGTCTTGTTATATATTGATGTTAACAATATGCTCGTTTCCTGGTGTTTCTCCTGTGAAAGACGGAATTGTGTGTCGTCCCCCCCGCCATTGTTGATGTAAAATCACGAATAAACAAGATGGCTCACTATCATTTCTGTTTTTATTGATGCTACAGGCTCGTTTATTGAAATGATTCCCTCCTCCCCACGCGTAAAAACCAAGCCGCACACATATGTGGAGTCACACTCTCAGCATCATCTACTTTTTTTTTTTTTTTTTTTACTGCTTTTCCTTTAACAGTTTGTAAACTTTCACACACTCACTGAGTAATTTCATACACATAATCCAAACATTTCAATGGGGTAATGGCTAAATCTGCCAGTGTGTTGTTGTTTTGTGATGATGCTTTGGTTTTCAGCTCATATGCGTAAGAACATTTAATGCGACGGCAGGAGGGAAGAAGAAGAAGAGGAGGAGGAGGGGGGAGCTTATTGAACATCCTCTTGACTAAAGTTTGCTTAATTTAAACTTTTCAACTTGTTCAAATGGAGAAAAAAACCGCAAGACATGCGTTTGCGGATGTATTCCTTTACCTTTTAAGGAAAGGTTGCAGATCCCATTCACAGCAGGACTCCTCTCTGAAGTCTGAGTTGTATTTGATTCATCCTCTTAATAAAAAACTTCCTGTCTTGAGGGAGGACGAGAAGCTTTTCTTAATGAATCCTGGGAAGAATAATGGCTGTTTGAGATGACAAACATCTGACGTGTTATCTTAATAATCAAACTAAAGAATGGCGGAGCTTTTGGGAGGTTTTTTTTTCTGTTTATACCATACAAAGGTGTTGCAGCATGTGTTGGTGAGACTTACAGCCCAGAGCGGTGAAAGCTCTGCAAATGAGAGGCCAGGTGGAGGTGGACCATCTAATGTTTCCTCTTATGATGAGGGCGGTGGTTTATTTTTATTATTATTTTTTATTTTTTTTATTCTTTAGGGGGGTTACAAACGGATGTGAGCAGTCAAAATATAATTTGTGCTTGACATTCATGCAGCACAAACAGCAGTAATTCCCAAAAACGCCCAGTGAAGAGGGCCTCTTGTTATTGCAGGAGATCAAATACTGCGCATGTGTGGTTATATGACTGGAAAGGGGACCATTCTGAAAAATATAAAAGAATACATGATTTTTTTCACCCTTTTTAAAAATCATTATTACCTCTTATATCTCTTAATTCAACAACTTTCACCCGAATCACGACTTTTATTTTGGTGTTTACTCTGTTTATCCTGCGCATTGAGGTTTGGTTTTTACATTTTGCCTCCCATCAGAACCACTGTCTTATAATTACAAGTGTCGTCCTTCGATGGGTTTGTTTCAGTGTATAATGCAGCTAAATTATTCAGAGCTTTTAGTGCGTCTAGTCTGTTTTTATCGGTCATTCATTGTGTATTTGAAGAAGCTGAAGTGACACATTCGATATGTGCACGAGACACTGTATATGTAAATACTGAGAGGTTTATGTTAGGACACACGTATCCCCAGTTCTTTTAAAATGTTGTTATTTATTATAATTTTATTTTAGATTTTTAATATTTTGTTTGCCCCCCTTTTTTTTTTTTTTTTTTTAATTCCTAAACAAATGCGGCTTATGGACCTTGAACGTTACGGCCTAAATGGACTTATGCATTTCCACACACACAAAAAAAAGAAGCTGGAACTTTTTTTTCCCTCGATGCATACCTATTTCCTAACTATTTTATTCTGATATTGGTTTATCAGCAAATCAAAACTGGAGCGAGAGCCTGACAATCCGTCCTTTGTGCTCCTGCAGGCGTCATATTAAGCCCCAACGAATAAAATGGAGACGAAAGCACAAAATGATCTGGATTAAGCCTCTGCAGAGTTTGGAGATTCCTGTCTTAAATCCAGTGTGTCCTTTTAATCAGCAGCTCTCCAGGCTTCATGCCACAGAGGGATAAAGTCCGGTCTTTTAAAAATAGATTTCCCTCCATTTGGTATCCTTTTCTCTCCTTAAACTGCACGTTTTTGCGTCAAAGCGCAGCCTTTTGTGTGCGTGTGGTGTTCCGGATGTGTTCCTAAGTGACAGCTATCCTGCTACTCGGATGGGCCATTGTGTGTGTGTGTGTGTACTTTTAACATGGGGCTGACATTACCAATAAACTTTAGTGTACCTGCTGTAAAGTTTATTGGCGGTGTAAAGGCGCAGCTCGGATGGATCTCCATCTTTTGTCTGTGTCGAGGCTCAGTGTGGAGATCACGGCCTGCAAAGACAAGATGCACCGCTCATCCAAGTATGTAACACATATTTCTATTAACACATAAGAGACGGTCATATATATGTGTATATTCAGTTTTGTGGCTGCATGTTGTCATTTCCTCTGAAAGGCGAGAGGCCTTGGTCTGTCAGTACAATTTAAAGGGCGGATCTGCGTAGTGGCTGCGTAAAATCCAATTATTTGCTGATACTATTGTTTTACTGGTGAACCAGCTTTTCCTCACGTATTTTTCAGATGAGTTTTTGATGCTGTCTATTTGTTGAAGGCGTAGAAAATGCATTACAAACCCAGTGTTGGATTCATCTTCTTCCTATCCATGCAATATTTATGTGCGCCTTTTCCAAAAGCGTCATTTTTCCCCTGCTGTCTATTCCTCACTCGTAGATCTTTCTGAAAGTTTGAACTGGATTTGCAGGAAATGTTGATTCATTGTCATGTGGGTTTGAGGATGATGCGGTGTGTGTGGAGGTGTGTGATCCCCGCAGGCGAAAACTATACTTTTACCTGTTTTTCAAGTTTTTTTTTGTTTTTGTTTTTTTTAAATGTCGATGCCTTTTTACGCACGAGTTCAACTGGACCGAACAGTTATAACGCACGCACCTGAAACATCCACTTGATGTGTGATTGTCTGGGCTACTCTACAGTGTAACAGTTAAAGCTGACATCTGTTTACTGTCATGCAATCCATCCCGAGAATCAGCCAGTGAGAATGAGGCCTTCCAATGGACGCACACAGACGACTTTAGTCTAATTGAAGTCTAATTAGACGTCGCTCTCTCTCTTTCTCCGTGTCCCAATATGCCTCTCCGTCTCTTTTCCTGTCCCCCTCCCTCTCTTTCTGCCTCACGCACTTTTATTTCCTTTTCCATTTGGCGTGGGCACATCATACCACGCAGCCTTGTCCGCCGTGGGTATACTGTCATATTTTTTTTCTTAAACGTCGAAATTGTGACATTTTGGAACATCTCTGCTTTCGTGCGTTAAAATGTGTGGCCATTTTTAGTTTTGTACAATCGAAAAAAAAGAGGGGAAAAGATGGGTGCAAACATTCCTGGTTGTTAAAGGGAGAAATTTACAGCTGAGTAATAAAAGTTTACGACTGAATCCTTTCTGCGATTGGCTGCAGCGAGCCACGTGGCACACGCTCTATGAACATGAACTTTATGCTGTTGTCTATTCTCTGGTCCTTCCCTTGTATCAGCAGCAGACTTAGCTGTGGCGTAGAAACCTCTTTATTCTCCTTCTTTAATATAAAAATACAAACTAGGGATTTGGACGCTGCTTCGTGTGATATTCGTGCGCTCTCCGACTTCCTGACAGAGGGATCTTCGGGACAGTCGCCGCCTCTGTACCCGCCGCCGCCTGCGTTTATCCCCCCCGGAGGCAATAAAGCCGCGACTGGGAAAAAGGAAAAGGAGAAAGCCCGCTGTAGAAAAGACTTTCCCTTTGCAAACAGCCTCTCTGTCTCCTTGAGCTCCTCATCGCGGGGATGTGAAGGCAGCCGAGCCCACAGTGGAGATGTACGCTGTGTTGATATTTCCCACTCGCCATCGTGACCCCTCAGCTGCTGCGATGAACCACAGTGAAGCTCCAAACTACGGACAGAGGGTAAGGTTGCTCATTTCCCTATCATTCCCGCTTGCTGTTTTTTAATGCTGTGTTTGGGTGTGCGCTTGTGCAGGCTGGTTGCAAATGACGAATGATGCTGAAGAGCGAGTGTGTGAGATCATGAGAAGGTGGAGGAGCCTATTTCTATGGTGCTGTGACCTGACCTGTAGCCTGAGAGGAGGCTGCTGCTGCTTCTGCTGCCTGGAGCCATACTGTCAATACCTTACCTTACCTTACTGCAGCACCTGAGTGTGTGCTGGCCGCTTTAGCCAACATTAGTTTTGCATTTCAGAGATGTTGTGCCAGTGTGCTGTAATAAATTGCCTGCTGAGAGTAAACTTTCTCATCAGTCATAGGCCCCTCTGACCAGGCAGTGATAAATTAGTTTCATAGCTGCCTGATGTGCTCTAATTATTTCTTGTTTCCATATTTGTTGTCACAAGATCTTGAGTAACATCTCTACGCACGCGCATGTACAGCATCCATACACACGGGTTCGCGCGCGCGCACACACACGCAGTTATGTACACACTGACACACTGGGATGCTCCCGGCAGTGCCCCCTAGCGATGAGAAGCGTCGCATGTGGAAGTGGGCGGGTGTTGAGCCTTGTTGTTTATGGCGCTGGTTTTCGGCGGCGGTTCACTGCGGATGTCAGCTGATCCACTGCTGCCACATACTAACTGCACCAGCTGACACACAGGACTGTTTCTGACACTTTGATCCGCTGTTGACACTTGGTTGAGCGTTTGATTTGTCTCTTATAATAATAGGAGGGGTTGAAATGAGTTATTTCTTAATATCTAAGCTGTTGCTCCACATACATAATCACTGAGGACATAATGAGGAGTAATAGACCGTTTATTAACACCAGTATGTTCTATCATCACAATATAACAACAGCATCAACAACATTTAACAGGACATTATTGAACAGGGTGCTATGACTGAGACAAAACCAGTAAAGCTGCATAAATAAATGAAACATAAATGGTCCATAATAATGATGAAATACAAGGCAGGTTTGTGTTAAACAGTTCACAACATTTGGACATAGAATGTGGAAGATTAATTACAAAATACCACATGTTAAACACCACAGACTGGGCACAAACCCAGTATCATACGAGTGTGTTTATGCATGAGAATGATAGAGCAACTGAAGGGAAAAATGAGAAAATGTAGCCATAGTGAATCATGGTAATATCCAAAAACACATAACTTAGGAGAATAACTTGTGTGTGAATGTGTGTGTGGCAGAGACAGGAGTTTTTGTGTGCATTGGAAGTTGAAAGCAATCGTTTTACCAAAGCTCAGCAAGGGTGCTGTGGCTTGGAGAAACGCTCCCTTCTGTGTTCTGTTATTTTCAGTGCTCAGGCAAAAATATTTTTGCATCATAAAGCGACTGAAGCTCAGCAGTCCCACGTTTCAGTCTTGTAAAGCACAATGATTGGAAACGCCTTGTTGTGGAAGTCTTTAAGGTCTTTTAACCTACTGTTACACACGTTGTTTGCTTTTCCCTTATGAAACATTGCTGTTGCAGTGGATCATGTCCGCTGCTGCTCCAGTCACTATTCAGCCTAGAGAGAAAGAGAGGGAGGGGGAAAGACACAGAGAAACAGAGTCCATTTAATAAATGCCATTTGGACTGGGAGGTAAATCTTGGTTTTAAAATAAAAGGAGGAAACCACAGTGCATTGTTTTTGCTGTGTTTTTAAAAGCAGAAATAGATTCGCATAAAACTCCATGAAGTAATGAATCTGTCCGCATCACCACATTTAGAACCTCACTTACAAATCCCGACAGGGCAAAAATTTTTGCCTGCTAATGGTCATAATTTATGATGTGTGGATCAACATGCGCTCATTGGGCAACAGCTTCCTGAGTGCTTAACGAGCATAAAGTCGAACACTTCCGGACATTAATTGGGCTAGCCAGCGATGGCAAAGTGCTTATAGAGGGCTTTACATTGTTAGTATGTGAATTACTCCTTATTAGTGAGGTTAGAAGCCGGAGAGAAGAAAAAGCATCAGTGACTGACCACGCTTTTTGCCTCGCTGCCTGTGTTTTTAATCACGGCTGATAATGTAGAAATTTTACAGATCCCTTATAACTAATACTGAGTGATGTTGTGATGTTGAACGCTGAAGTACATCTGCAGGAATGTAAGAGAAAAGCCATGGGTCCGTGGCCGTAGATGGGCCCTGTTCTGCTGCAGGGGTACAGGCTGGGAACTGGGCCTTCATCACAGCAATTAATGGAATGCGTAAAATAAAAAAAAAAAGGGGAAAAAAAGATCTAAATAACATGAAAAAACTGGCCTTACAACAACAACAACAACAACACAGGCAATAATAATAATAATAATAATAATAATAATAATAATAATAATAATAATAATAATAATAATAATAATAATAA
>JAQQZY010000027.1:20377553-20408237 GCA_030068375.1 Ostorhinchus rueppellii | reverse complement strand
TAATAATAATAATAATAATAATAATAATAATAATAATAATAATAATAATAATAATAATAATAATAATAATAAATTACGCAGGGTTATGCGTAATACGCGACCTTTCATGCGCATTCACTGCTTCTAAGCATAAATTAAAAGAATATTTTCCACCCATTAATTAATTATTAATGGTGATTATTCATTTTCATGGTTAGTGTAGTACAAGGCTATTATTAATAATTTATAATTTACTTCCTAGACCTTTTCTGGTTCCTTCGTTCATCACTGGACACATGATCTCTTTAAGGATCCTGGAACCGTGGACCAAACGGCTCCTGTCCTCCCTGCATCAAAAGCCGCGCATGTGATTTGCCTTACGGCCCGCAATAAAACACTAAAACTCGAGGAAAGAATGACCTTTCTAATTCTGCACACTGGCACAACCTCTGCTGCATTCCTGCCTCCCCAGTCCACATATTGGCTCTTTCGTCTTTATTTACAACCCAAACTTTATGATCCGCCGCGTGTTTTGGACTATGACGACCACAAGAGAAGACCGTCAGTGACTCTGAAAACCAAATAATATTAATATAATTTTAGTTTCAGTGAAGTATTGAACAGAGCTTTGAATAAAAAACAAGCTTTTTCAATTTAATTTAACAGCTGGTGTATGTTGACGACAGGAGGAAATTGTTTAATAAAAGAAAACCTCCACATTTGTTGCACGTTCTGCGTTTTTTTTTTGTTTTTGTTTTTTTTTTACATTTGGAATTGGAAATATTAAGAACAAACCACAAGTATAAACTCCTTCTGGTTGAAACTGTATTATTTATTTGTATATTTTTGGAAATTAAAGTTTTACTTCTTTAAAAGTAATGGACCAACTCTTCAGGTTTGGATGAAGATGAATTTAGACACTTTAAGAAATACACTCCCTGTAATATTAGAGCTTTAACACACGTTTGTTTTATCCCGTAATTATCTGATGACTTAAATATTGTTAAAGTGAAGTGGAACACACACACAGACACACACCCACACACACACACACGCACATACATATATACATATTCCGCTCCAACACTAGTGACTTCACAGCTTCTAACTTTTGCGCCTTATTTGCCTCAAATCTGTGCGTCGCGGATGTCACATATGGCCACGAATAAGGTGATGGGAAGCTTTTATTGCACCAGCAACTTCCTTCTCTTTGTTCGTGTCTGTTTTATGGTCTATTCAGGATTCCAAACAACAGACCAAACAGTGTTGCACGTTTAGGCTCAAAGTATTCACTCTATTGAACAAATCAATGAGGTGGACCAATAAGCTGCAGCTACAGCCACTGAACCGATTCATTTTATTATTTTTTAAATTCTATTCTATGTATTGATTATTTTATAGGTATCTATTTTTATCTGTTGCCATGAGGAGAACGTTAGAAACGTGAGCAAGGTTTAGAGTGAAAGTGTGGAGATTTATTTAACAGGAAAAATAGGTGAAGACAAAATTCTGACAACTTAATGCGCTCTTGACAAGTAAAAAAAAAAAGACTTTTTAGTTTGTGTTAATCCTAAACACAGAGTAGATGAAGTTGTGTATTATAATGTCAATCATTTTCAGTTTTAATTTGGACGTTTTGACAAACGCTTCGTTTTTGTGCTTAGACAAATGCTAAATTTTTTAGCAGAAAGTAATTCTCAAACCCATCATTTGCTGCTCAGATAATTATTGGTTCTCCTTTCCTGGTGTGTGTCATAGGAATGTCGAAAAATGATCAGAAGAGGGAACAAAAAAAAAAAAAGAAGACAGGAACATCTGCAATAAGCGTTTTAACACGTCTCATATCAGTGTAAATTCAGCTTTAGATTTACACACGGTGCACGTAAAAGCTAAGTTTTATTTTATGAAGTAAAGAGACGGTACCTGAGAGCACACCGGCCACAGTTGGCCTGTGGAGGATTTAGTCTGACGTGGGCCGGAGAGGTCGCATAACTGATTAGATTTTTAAGAGGGTGGCAGGAATGATCCTCTCAGACGCAGATCTGTACTTGTCGGTCGGACCTATTGGTTCTGAAGTATTTCCCTTTTGCTTTATGCCTCCACATGCTGTGCAGTGCTTTCATTTCTGAGCCTGGTGAGCTTGCTGTTCGTGTTGCAGGCTTTGCTGCAGAGATAGTTGCTGGTGAGCTGGGGAACGTCACTTGTTTTATTGCCCTCACAGAAGAGAGACCATAAACGCATTCTTACCACCTACACCCTCCCCCAGTTCACTGCAAAAGCATGGAAATTACTCACATGCCTGATAATTCATACACAATGGAAACATGAACAGTATGTAGGAAAGTGGTGGATAAGGCTGAGATAAACAATAAATGCCAATATTCATTCAGTCTGTCTACAGAGGAGACGCGTCCTGCAGGATGAGGACGTGTTGGATGTTATATGTCCGCAGCGTGGTTGTAAAATTAAAACAAAGTGAGTTTTGGATATAAACACACGCATATCAAACACAAAGACTAGAGCACAAACACAGAGGAAGGGCAAAAGGAAACAGGTAAGGAGGAGCGGTTCTGTCACAGAATATGAGTTCAAAGCTGTTGGAAAATGTTGGATTCTTTAATGACACACAGTTGATATTTGTTTTTATGTAAATTTTCCTCTTCTCGTTGAATATCATGACTGTACTGAATGACATTGGCCACGTTCTTTAACACACATTCACCTAAAAAAACAGCAACAACAAAAACCAAAGTGTTAAACATGAAGCTGAGGCTTTCTTCTTCTTCTTCTAATGTGTATAGTGTGCCACACCAACTCTACGTTGTGTTTATCGGCATTTAGCACTAATGTTCAAGCTCTGAGCTAAAAGCTACAGTTTCTCCTCAACTCCTGCCTCTCAATTGGTGGAGAATGGTCAGCTGACATTGTCATATTGTCTCTCACCGAGCCAAGCCTCGGCTATAACACTCGGGTTTGTGCGTCTTAACCGGAGATTGGAAATTAATAATATTGAATCCTCAAAGTCCTCAACGTGCACTTAGAGAAAGAGAAAGTCGAGTGGGGGAAAAAAAGAAGACTTTTGGAGAAAAGGAGTGGTTGGTTGACAGAGACGGAAGGAGATTTACAGAGAGGAGATTGAAAAGAGACCGATAAAGAAGTGGGGAGAGTTGGAGAGAGGGTTACAAGCAAGGTATGAATTCTTATTTCGCAAACCCGTCGCTCTCCTGCCATTTATCCGGTGGTCAAGATGTTTTGCCTAACGTGCCCCTAAACTCCACCACCTATGACACAGTCAGACATTTTTCGTCGTACGGTGCAGCTGTGACCCAAAATCGGATATATGCACCTTTCTACTCTCCACAAGATAATGTGGTTTTTGGGTCTGGCAGGGCACAGTATGAGTATGGATCAAATGTGTTTCTTCAAGACAAGGACGTGCTCCCCAGCTGCAGACAAACAAACATGGGACTCAATACACAAAGCCACATTGCTCAAGAGTACAGTTTGGATCAAGGAAGAGCAGGAGCCCAGGACCAGAAAAGCAACATCCCGATCTACCCGTGGATGCAGCGAATGAACTCACACAGCGGTGAGTTTTACTACGACAAATAAATTAAGGAAATGGGCCAGTTTTACGATATGTCTTACCAAGAGAGTAAGTTACTTTTTATGGCCCCATAAACCATTACTGTATCCCCTCGACTTGTAGATGGGCCTTTACATGTGCAAACAAACAGCTTTCATTTTAAGAATGATATAGTAGCCATAATCAGTAGCGTGAGACAGAGGGCTTACATTAGGATGCTTTCATTATTTTAGATAATAAAGCAAAGATGCCCTCTGAGATAGATCGTGTGTTACAGTTAAAATATGTTTATTTGTCTTGGTGGATTGAGATCATGATAGGAAGAGTGAGGGGAAAGTTATGCCTCAAAGTATTATTATCAGTTTTTATTATGTCAATATGGCTGCGCTTTGTAAAATTAGTGACTTGACTTTGTATCCCCGCAGGAGTAGGCTACGGGACAGACAGACGCAGAGGACGTCAAATATACTCTCGTTACCAAACACTTGAGCTGGAGAAGGAGTTTCATTTCAACCGCTACCTGACGAGGCGCAGACGCATCGAAATCGCCAACGCGCTTTGTTTAACTGAGCGTCAGATCAAAATCTGGTTTCAGAACCGACGCATGAAATGGAAGAAAGAGAGCAACCTGACCTCCACGGTGACTGGAAGTGAACAGACAGGAGGCTCTCAGGAAGAGGAACGGAATGGCGCAATGGAAGAAGAGAAGGATGAGGACAAGAAGAAAGAATAGTAAAAAAAAAAAAAAAGAAGGAAAGAATGGAGGAAAAAAACACCTGATGACCATGAAAACCCAACATAACTACCTAAAAAAATTCTATATGGACCTGAGAGCGACTTCACTGCATGTTGGCTACCCCGCAGCTCTCCCACTTATATCTCATGTTGACCACAGGAGTATTGAGCCTCAGAAATCCAGTTTATTTCAGCCACATATGGCACATGTGACATTGGATCGCAGCGTTTTTGTCACTGTAATGTCACACTTGTATTGTAAAAATAAAAAGAAGTATTAATTTCTACGTTATTTCCTATATTGCCAGTACAAATCAGCGTATTTATCCCCCCCCTCCTCCTCCTTCTCCTTCCCCACACACTCTATCCATCACTGTGAACTCTTTGATCACCTCACAAAACACCGTGTTGGTCAGATTTAAACTCAGTATTGTACATCCACATTCCATGGAGTTAAAGGCAGGATCGGACGGACACTTCATCTGATCACAGTATACTCTAATACTTGAATAGTCCGCAGAAAGTGTCTTGTTTTAAAAAAAAAAAAAAAAAATCCCTGAAAGTTGCACGGGAATCAGTTCACTCACACAAATGCCTGTATATAATCCAAATAAAACAGTGTAATATGTAAATCCTGTGAGGACTTATGTGCATTTAGTCGCATTGATAGACGCTGCATAACATAAAAATTTGCGCTTATTCCCCCCCCTTTTTTGAACATTTGACACAATAGGCTTTCCTTGTGAGATAGATTTGTACACCAGTAATTATTCACTTTTGTTTGGAAGTTATGAATTCATGTTTTGTCATAATTGTGTATCATAAAATAAAATATTTGTAAAACTTTCATACTGGTCTTGGATATTTTTTGGGGGGAAGGGTGGAGGAAAATTCCTTTTTTTTAAATAAAAAAAAAAGAGTCAGAAGAGCATATAATGAAAGTGCGCAAAGTCAGATTTTACACTTTATGTATTTTTATAGAATATTTTATTGAAGAGGGGCTTTAAAAAGAAGTATTAACATATGGAAAGGGTTTGATTTATGATTTTATCAGGTCATTGGCTCATATTCTCATATATATTAGAGTCAGAACTTTAATTATAAGAGCACGGGAATGAACCATTGTCCAATATGTGTAATCACTATAACATTCCCGGTGCTCCTATATTAGTAAAGCATAACCATGACGTCCATATGCATAAAGTACTTTAACCAACTGGATGTGTTCACTTATTATTATTATTATTATTATTATTATTATTATTATTATTATTATTATTATTATTATTATTATTGGTTGATTGTATTGGACCGGTGATGGGCTCGCACCTCGTCGGGGCCAGAGAGCACTGTCCACTTCTGACCGTCCTGCCCCATACCAGACACCAGATGACGCTCTTGTCTTACTGTCCTGCCCTTTTTTCGCTAAAAGATCCCTGCCTGGTCCTCGACAACCAGCAGCTCAAAGTTTACCGGACACGTTTCTCCTATTCATCAATATCCCCATTGAGTATCAAAGCCAATTTATGACTGGCCAACATGTGCACGTGATCCCATACAAATACCCCATATTTGGGCAGCGCTCGTCGGATCAAGAATTAAAAAAAAAAAAGATACCAAAGCCTACTCCACCTATAAATCCTGGATAATTTTTTTTAACAGCAGACAGCTCTGAATTTGACCAAAAGCGACTACAAAGAAAAGATATGATCAACAAAAACAAGGAAATAAGCGCAACATCCATCCAGCTGAACTGTCTAGTTTAACCAGAAAAGTAGCGGGAAGAGTTAAAAATGAGCTCTTATGTTGACAGCTCCAATCTCAGGCAAACAACCGAGGCAAGTTCTGCTAACACTATGTTTAGTTTCGATCTCTCTGGGCGCACGTCCAGCCGTTATGAGGGTGTTAATGTGAACGGGGTATTCACTTGTCCCGTCCCAACGACCTCTGTGGAACGGGAGGAGATGAAAACTAGCCTGCGTGGCAATACGGATACTCCTTTCCCGTCCAGACCACAGATAACCATGGTCTCCAGTAGTTCTTCCGTGGACGCAAGCGGTCTCAGCTACGGCGGCAGCACTCTGCTGGGACGAGGGGCGGACAGGGACCCGGACAGGAGCTCGAAATCCGGAGGCAACAAGAGCCAAGAGGGCGAGAGAAACGCGGAGAACACGCAAGCGGTGAAACGCAACACAAATATGAACCAACGACAGGACAGTGAGCAGCAGCCCCAGATTTATCCATGGATGACAAAACTACACATGAGCCACGGTAAAGTTTGCCTATTTTCTAAAGTGCGGCTAAGATGCTTTCCCTTATTCACTCTTAACGCTGCAACACTTCTTTTCGCCCGTTCCAGTTTCCCTCTTGAGTTTTATAGGCCAAACGCAGGAAATAATAAAAACTCGCGGTCATAAATTTTATGACAAAGGCATCCATTGCTCGTAAACCTGCTCTGTTACGGTGAAGAGGTGATCTGTGGGTGATTTATGGTTGTATAATTGGATAAGAGAACGAAACTGTGATAAAACCACGAAATAATATTACCAAATCCGCTCCAAGTATGGCTTTTTCTCTCGCTTTGTTTAGAATCTTAGTGTTGTTTTAAGGTTTTAGGTAATCAGGCTGTGTGTGTGTGTGTGTGTGTGTCACTGAGGGGCTTTAGCCTTAAATTGAACTCTGGGAAACACCAATGCCCTGACCCAATCATGAACTTTTCACCTCTAAAACATTTGAATAGGCATGCTCCTTCTCTGCGCTTTGGAACCACTGGTTGACTCTAGGCTGCAGATGTACAGCACACACAGGCTGGCTTTGGACACACGCAGACGTCCAGGAGCACACTGCAGGGATGTCCAAAATATTTCACTAAGTCCGGGCCTGTTGCTTTACTTAACAGGCCTGCAGGACCCCAGTCTATTAATAGGGAGCTAAAACTGGAAAAGCGCATTTTCCATTTTCTAATCCCACTCCTTCTTTACGTTTTACACGTGTTTTCCTCCCTACGGTGTTTAATTCTGCGCAAGGCATTAGGCCGAGGCCAGTGTTTACAGGGAGGCCCCCACATTATTACATGTCCTATTTAACATTTCTAAAATCATAGCCTAATGCTGTTATATATTTATGCGTAAAAGCATGAAATTGGCCTTTTTTACGCACTGCTTTTATTTATAGGTTCTAGTTAACCATCCTTATCAGCCTGCTATAAATGTTAATTACTTGAATCCACAGAAGTAATATAAGGCTAAATTAAGGTTAGATAAAGACATATTACATGAGTGTATTGGGGATAAATTCATTTGCTTGGAATGCTTGTTTTAAAGGAGAAGCTTTATCGTTCTTCAGGATTTTTTCTTTATTTTTCTTTATTCACCAATATAATACTGATGGAAGCTAACTGATTTTAATACCACTTCAGAATCGGAGGGTAAACGATCCAGGACCAGTTACACCCGCTACCAGACTCTGGAGCTGGAGAAAGAGTTTCACTTCAACCGGTACCTGAGCCGCCGCAGGCGCGTAGAGATCGCCCACACCCTGTGTCTAAACGAGAGGCAGATCAAAATCTGGTTCCAGAACAGACGAATGAAGTGGAAGAAGGACTCAAAGATCAAAGTGAAGGAATAAAACGCACTGATCGGGCTCCACGGTTTAGGAGCCCCACGCTGCACAGTGCTGGAGAGCCGCCTGACCTCCGGATGAACTGCTAGGAGCAATGACATCATGACACCGCTCTGTGCGCTTCATCACCAATTATGTGTCACTTGCTGCAGTTTGGGACCTAATGTATTGAATATCACTCACTTTGATCAATCGGTTTACATTTCTAAATTAATTTGCTGCCCATGCGACGATAACCTCACTTTAGTGCACGAAGAGGACAAGAGGTTGAGGAGAGCCGGGTCCTTTTACGCAGCAAAGCCTTGGCTCTGCAGTGCATGGAGAGGCTGCACAACGCTCCTATAATCCATGTTTTCATTTGGGTCAAAGTAGTGGAGGCATTCTCCCCAGGTCTATACCATCATTATGTGATAAAACTGTTAGTTTAACGAATCAAATAAAGATGAAAATAATCCTGCTAAACAATATTCCCACCAGTAACCCCCCTCCCTCTCTCTCTCTGTCTCCCTTTCTCCCCCCTCCTCTCTCCCTTTTGCTTTTACATTTCTCTCCTCTGATGTGGATGTGAACAAGTTGGTCGGATGTCTGCTGTGTCTTTGTGTGTGAAGTACCTTGAAGGCACTACCATGTTTGTCTGTCATATCGTTGTGAATCTTAATCATTTCGTGTAATTAATTCTGCGACTGTATGTGATAGTATTGTAAATGTGCAATGGAGCCATTTCTTCCCTCTGTTCAACTCGAAGGTGCCTGGTTTACAGCAGGCCTAGAATCACTGATAGATGGCTTGTTTGTTGATTGTAACCAATAAAGTCTCATCATTTCATGTGAAGAAATCTGTATTTTCTTACTGAGCGTAATTTCTATTATTTCTGCAGCGGAGGAAACAATAATAACAATAACAACAATAACAACAGCTTAGTAATAATATTAAATATATTCTAACGCTGCTGTTAAGTTTTACGACTTTAACACAAATAAATTGAATCTAATTTTTAAAATCTGGACAAATTGACTGCACATTTCCCTGTTGTTTTGCACTAGTCATGTTTTAAGTCTGAGCCGAAATCCTTCGAATTTCACTGAGTGACAAATGCGCACTGAAGTTTAAGGCCCTCATAAAACTTTATTGCCCCTTTTCCCCTCCGCACCACAGGCTGACTCCGTTTCCTGTTTTGTCAGGGAAGGAAAGGACACACAGTAGCCCTGTGATAACACTCGGCCACAACACAACATGGATGCAAAACCTTGGTTTCCTGTGGCCGCAGCCTGACGCGCCATCACAGCTCAGACCATATGGTGACTTAATGATATCGCTGTGCATTTTCATGGTGGCATCAGTGCAGTCTGGTTAGAACAACACTATATCTGCTGCTAACAGGACATGAAATCACGCCAGTTGTTTGGGTTGGCTGTCTTGAACTGACTGAGCTGCAGCTTTAATAGAAGAGTAACATGACGCAGTTAAATCCTCTATCTATACCTCTGTACTTAAAGGAAATAAAAATCAACTCACCTCTCAAACTAAGCTTCCTATAACTTCCTTGTGGGATAGAGAACTGGTCAGAGCAGCGTCCACTTTCTCTGCGCTCTGTTAGGCCTAACCTATACGTGGACAATGTATTCAATCCCTTTTTGTATGTCTTTCTTTTAGGGTATTTTAAAGTTTACAAGGTTACATATGCCAATTGCCCCAAGCAGGGCCTGTGAATGGTGCATAGGAAGCACGTGGTGCCATTTAAGTGGGTTTTATGGCCTGGAAGAGCTGACAAACCTTCGATATATACACATCATATATAATCTTAACTGTCCGGAATCGCAGCTGCTGGCTTCCCCTTATCTGAGGAAGAAAGGGCTTTGTGGCAGTGAGGATGCAGTACCTTTCTCCGGACTCTGTAGTCGGGCGGTGCGGAGGACTGGGAGCTGCTGCAGTAAGTTGCTCTTTAACTTTGCCTACAGGCCTGAGACTGCTGCCTTATTTCACCGAGAGCCGAGAAATAGGATTGTTTCTGTTTTATGCAAGTGTACATTTTAGACATAGGCACCAAATTGCATGAGTGGTAATATGGGTAATTCTGTGATTAATGTGTGTTTTAATGTGCACGAGCCTGCTTTTGTTCATTTTAGCAAAAAAAAAAAAAAAAAATTGGAATAATTTATAGAAATGCTTGTTTTGAGGGTTGAAGTGTTGCACATTTTAATTCGACAGAATCTGTTTTATATATAGAAATATCGGTCATAGTTTAGGTTTTTACGCTTGGTTAAATTTAGTTTAAAGAATGCCTGTATTTGTAATAAATAAGATTGAAAGAAAAATAGACTTTTAAAGGTGCAAACGCATTTATTGTTGGTTTGTTTCAGCAGTTTACGTTACGTGTTGATTCTCAGAGAGAGAAAAGAGAAATGTTTGATAAGAAAGAAAATGAAAAGTCAGAACTACTAAAAATCCTCTTCCTCCCTATTTACCCCACCCTCACACACTCGCTGTCACGCTCACACACACAAACACACGCCGATCCCTCCTCTGTGTTGTATTTATACACGTGCATTTCCTCTTAGAATTAAAAATCTTCTATTTCTGCAGAATATGACACGTATCCGTATGTGCTGGGAATTAAAATGTGACTAGTTGGAATAAATATGTTGCTTTGTAGCTTCATGTATTTATATAAAAATATCTCTATACGTTCATTAAAAGCTGAGTAATGTAAAATGTGCTTAAAATGCTGCTTATGTGTTTCACCTTGACATAAGGTTAGTGTTTGTGCTCATGAGCTGCAGTTCCTGTTGTTTTGGGGTCATGTAGGGGCCAAGGGACAGGTTTCATTCAAAGTCACTTTGTGGTGTAATTATGGCATCACTCAAGCTGTGCCCTCCAAAAAAAAAAAAAAAAAAAAAGCACAATCTGGAAGTGAAATGAAGGCATAAGTGTTCTTGAATGTTCTATTAAACGCACCTTTGCTGAATTATAAAGGACTGTTTGTTTTGTCTCCGTGACTTAGCGGTGACCTTTCCGTCTTCCTGCACACATTACAGACCTGATCAATCTGCAAACTGATGAGCTGCTGTGATCTTATAAGCCCGATAAATTTCTGTTTCTCCATAGGACACAACATTTAATTGCCCATATTTCTTAACAAAGCAATTCAGCCTGTAAGTTCAGTTCTTTTCTTAATCAATGTGTAGAACTGAAAATGGCTCATTTTTGATATCAACTCGTGTTTGGCTCCGTTTAACTCGACTGATAAAGAAATGTGCAGCAGCAAACAGCATCAGCAGCTACTAACGGAAGCGAATCTGATAGAAATAGACAAGTTTAGTTCATTTATTTATTGAATTTCCACGCTGTCAGCAGGCCTGCGTGGGTATCTGCACAAATGCATTTATGGCTGAGCATTGATTCCATTAACGCTCCTTCATGTCTGTTTCCCTGTGAGATGCCGTGCACTTTTTCACCTTGTGCTCCTCTGACTTTACTTTTCCATCAGTGTGCAGGTTTGTCTTTCAGGTGTGCACACAGATCAATGATGCACCTCCAATAGGGGGCACTGTGTGACACTCCTACACTGTGTGGGCAGTGTGCTCATGTGCCAGGCCACCGAGTACTGTCTGTCCATACGAGGATTCACTGCCTTTTTTTTGCAATATTTTTAATTATAATCAAAAAAATTACCTCTAAAAATCTAACAAGATAAATCCTAGCACTTGAAAAGAAGTCACCGAGTGTTTATTCTGATAAAAATGATCAATTCTCGTGACTTTTCAGTTGTTGCTTCTCAAAGGAGCTGAAATCAAATATATTTAATGAAACTTCTATGCAAAAAAAGTCTACTTTGACTACAGTAAAAGTGAAACAGTGCAAACATCCGCTTTCACTGCCATGTTCTGCTGTTGTATTCCTTTCTTTGACCTGTGGAGCTGACACTGTCATTATTCAATCCGCAGAGGTCATATCCGGGTGAGCACAGACTTCCCTTTGTCTGAATCCAAATAAGAACCATAAAGTCTCATTACATCGTTTTTTTGGAAACAGACAGAATTTATTTACAATGTGAAGACAAAGTCGTGATTTTTTTATTGACTGTTTGCCATAACTCAGCCGTACTGTAGTCTGGGGGATTTCTATTCATAGAACATTTGCCCAAGGAAATACCAAAACGCCTGTAAATTTAGTTTTACTGTCTGAAAATGACCCGCCCTAAATTTCTGTCCTCGGTCCCAGTTCTGCAGGAGCCCACACATGTCAACGCTTTTCTAGGGCAGCTTTCCTTCAAGTGGGGCTAGATAACAGAGCAGATCAGAGGGGACAGGCAGAAGGATCATCTAGATAAAATAATAACTGGGCGGATGAAAACCATTCCTTTTGTGCATCTGAAAACTACAAAATTAACTGTGAAAAACCCATTAAAAAGGGTTCAGAATGAAATATGTAGGCCCACATATGGATTTCCAAAGCTTTGATATCATTAATAGTGCTTGTTCTTTAAATCTTTTATTTTTATTTATTAGTTTTTTGTGCTGTAGCTCTGTTAAATTAAACAAAACGAAATATGCACATTGCGGACGGTTGTTTCATCGTGATGCGTTTGATTGCAGATGTTTGATTGCAGAAGTATTTACTGAGGTGATTCTGCACTACATTAATAATTATTTAAAGGAAAAATATATATAAAAGCACGAAAATATATATAAAAACATCAAAAATAATTTTCTAACTATTGGTATGCGTTGTAATTTACTAAATTTACTGCAACAAATGTCTTTTCTTTTTTTGTGTGTTAAAATTGGAATACTTTTATATCAGCCTTTTTTTTTTTTTTTTTTTTTTTTTTTCTAATTTTCGTTTTCTTTGCTTTTTTCCCCCCCCAGACGCTTCATCGGGTCAAAATGAGTGAGTGGGACCGTGGATTTGTCAGTAAGTGTTACCCCCTCGCCCCACGCTTTTCCACCTGGCTTTAGTCAAGAGATCTGACACTTTGTGGAGCTTCTTTATTTGGCTTTAGGCAAACAGCTGGCTGCGCTGACATCCACAATATTTATGCCTCAACCTTTAACGGAATTTGGCCACTGATACTGTTTTGCACAGATTTACACAGTGGAAATGCGTTTTAAAAATTACGTTCTTTTTGTTTTGTTTTAAATATTAAAGCTTAGACGCGTTTTTCCCAAACATTAAAGTAATTTTAGATGCTTTAAATTAAAAAAGTAACGCCTGGGTAGGACTTCCCGTCACCCTGCACAGTCTGAGGTTCTGTTAAAAGTCCGAAAAGTTGCACTGTTGCTGCACAGGTGAACTGAATTGAACACTATAACCAGTGGCTCTAATGAACCGCAGCACTGCTGTAATGAACTGCAAACCAACCAATGGTTTCTGTGGGGCATCTAGTATCTTAAGCCTCTTTTGCTCCTCTGGCTGCAGTTTTTACAGGGTACTCATATCCAACTGGTCTCCAGCCTGCCTGCACTTCATTAAAACTTTTTATTGTAACTGGACTGTGCAGCTAACCGTTATTACACCTGGGGAGAGTAAACGTGTAAAGGCTATTAGGTTAAGGGTTTGATTAAAAGCGCTTTATATAACCCTTTGCATCAGGGAACGGGGTATTGTTGCACTGTCTGCATCCAGGTCAGGTGCTGCTGCTGCTGCTGCTTCTGGGGCTACCAAATTAAAAACAGCCATGCATGAACAGAACAACTATCGCCTACTTTTACGCACGGATTTTGTTTACATATGTACATTTGTGCGCACGTTTGTCTGACTATTATTTTGCAGCGGAAAGGGAAAGCTTAACTATTCCTCAAATGAACAAATGAAACATCAAATTAGTGCGCCTGAGGGCCTCATTTTTTGTACTTCTACATTATAACTAGTTATTGAACTAGGTGCACGATCTGAAAGCCATTTGTGGGGAGAAAGAATTCATTGCTGTCTCTCCATCAATAATCCTTGGCAGTGAACTATTGGAACCAGTCAAACGCGAGGGGTGAAACGCGGGTCAGGCTGTCTAACTAATATTAAAATGCGTCCGCCAGAGCGCACGGGGCGAGAGGGAGTATGGGGTGTGTGTGCTGCTCTGTCAGACTGGTTGGGTGCACAACAAACAGCATATATTTAGAGGAGAATATGACAAAGCCAAAAAGAAAAGGAGCCACATTCCTGCTACTGTTCCCTCGTTAGTTCTCAGTTGTTGGCATTGTTTGCTTTTAAAAAAAAATCTATGAAATTGATACGCGCGGAGAAATATGTAGATTGAGATGTTTTTTGACAGTGTTTGAAGACCCCTGTGCATTGCCACTGTAATCAATTCCATTGATTCACAATTTGAGCGTGTTTGCTGTTTTTAATAACCCCCTTGAAACAGGTCACATGTCTGATATTGCATTTTTCATCCGAGGCTTTTCTCATTAGCTTCCAGAGTGGCAGGAAGAAAGGTTACCGAGCGGTCAGTATGGTAATAGCAAGCAGAAGAAATGGTTGGGAACAATAGAAACTTATTTTTCATCTGCGCTGTCACGCCGTCCCTTTGTATGCGCCGTGTTTGTGACTGAATATTCATATAAGAGCTACCTCAAAGGCAGAGGTTGCATGTTGAGAAGGAGAGCCTCCATCTCCTTTGTGCGTGCATGGGTGCAGGATTTGTACGAGCAGAATATTTTTGGGTGTTGAAGTGGCTTTAAAGTAGCGTTTTCTCTCCTCTGATTGCTAAGGGAAGAGCTAAAAATCATTTGTCTTGGAGGTCTCAGGAGTCCTCAAAGGCAGCATCTGCTTTGGCGCACGCTTTGTTTCTACTCTCTTTTTTTTTTTTTTTTTTTTTTCAGCTTTAACGTTTTATTATCCTCCTTGCAAAAGCATGCCAGTCAAATGTGAACAACCCGTTTGCATATATGTTTGCTGAGAGATCACCTGCGTTGTTTGTCACGTTTAAACACGTTAGTTGTCTATATGTACCCTGTAGAACCGAATTTGTGTGAAGTATAAACAGTCGCAAATACGTCTCTACAGGAATACATGGGCAACTGAAATACCACGCCAGCCAATGGACTCTCCTGCTTCTCCTGCTGTTCTTCACCTCCCTTTGGCTCCAACGTTTTCCTGCTATTTCACACCCGTCCATCAGTGATATACACATATAGCTCTCACGCAGCCACTAGCAATGCAATAACATTGTCACAAAGTGTATTCATAGTCCAGACAGCCATAGATTGGGTAGGTCCAGGCCACAGAGAGCAGAGCCATGTGTGCAGTGCGCGGCTACTCCTGTGTCAGACCCTGTAAAACACGTTAGGAACAAGGGGTCGTTTTAAAGTGACTGATTTACGGCTTTTATTGCTCTATAAAACGCCTCTAACATCCTCGCTAAGGGTAATAGAAATGTCGTGCGCATTCTGTACAAACAGGACAGCCGGAAATATGCCGTATCAAGTCGATTTTTAACCATTTTATGAAATCATTGCTTTGGAAACTGATCCTCGTTTTACTTTGAAATGTAGCACCAGATGAATGTGAGCATGTGCAGAAGGCAGTTATTATCGTTTTTATTATTATTATTTTCTATACATGGAATTTTGGCTCTTGTTGCTTCACATCTGGATGCATATCAGTAAAGAAGAACCTCTGCTGGAACCAGTCAGAGAAAAAGGAGTGAACCTCTGAATGCAGATAAGGGTGGACAGCTTACAAGTCTTGATAACTTCAGCAGCCTGGCAGTATCACTTTACCAGACAAAAGCACACTTCCAGGAACGTGGCTGATGGTCAGTGCCTCAGCCATGATTAGCATGTGACATTCCACATGGCAGCTCCACTGTCACCTTTTTATGGTATTCTTATTTCATTCCACTTCTTGGTGATACATATAAAATACACCATGCAAAGTGCAGCACGTGCACACAGAATGCAGCATTAACTTGGACATGATTTGCTTTTAATCTGTATATTCAGCAACATTTGTCCTTTTGGAAGTCAGGGTGCAGACTTCCTTTCTGCATTTCTTTTCTAAATAAAACAATTGGAAGTTCATTGTTATGATGCTTCCTCCTCTGCTGTTCACAGAGAGAAAATGTACACAAACAGATTTATGTTGAAGCCATAATAAAGGCCACAACATGCACTAACCTTTAAAAGTACAAGGCAAGGGTTTTTCTTTTTTTTTCTTTTCCTCTTTTTTTTTTTATAATAGATACCAAGGAAGAAGAGCAGAAGACAGGTAAATAGATGAATAAGCAACTCTGGACTTTACTATATTTGGTATTTAGTATTTTTGGATGCTTCTTCTGTAATTTAGCAGCATTAACAGTTTATTAACGTTGATTATTTTTATTTTGAATGTTTCTTCTGTAATTTTGCAGCATTAACAGTTTATTAAAGTGTATTATTTTGGGTGTTTCTTCTGTAATTTAGCAGCATGGACGGTTTATTAAAGTTTATTATTATCTAAAGTCAATATGCTTGACCAGGACAACTAAATTTACCATAAATCCCCGCTGACACAAGTCCTGTCCACTGTCTTATCACACTCTGCTGCTGTTTTTCCACTGATCTCTTGCTCCCTGGCCTCATAATGGTGCAGATCCTCTGCAGACTGGTCTTTGATATAATGCATTACTCTACACAGTTGTCATGTTTGTCTATATCAGCAGCTCATGTGCAGGCATGTGTTACATCCTGGCCTTTTCACTGTTTTTGCACTAAATATCTCTTCTTACCTCATGTTCTATATTAAACAGCACAAGTCACTTTTGTTATCAGATATTATAACACGTTATTTATGAAACACTCCTCCAAAAGCATGACTACAAAGCGCTTTACATGGGAAGGAATGCAGAGGAATAAAAACATGTGCATCATAAGAATTATGATAGAAAAAGAGGAAAATACATAAATAAGAGTAATAAAACAGCAATAAAATCAAAGCCAGGCCAGATTACTATGGCAATAAAACCAAAAATAACAACCAAAAAAACAATAGCAATTAAACCAAATTTAGACAAGTTGTCTTCCAGCAAGTTTGTTTTTGTATAAGCCGCTTTGCTTTACATGCAAAGCAGCTTCTAAAGGTATTAACCTCTGAGCTTTATTCCTGAATCCTCATTTGAATCAGTCCCACGCATTTGGTTTTCTTTACCAACTGTCAATAAAAGGTAAAGGATATTAAAAAAAAGCCCCAACTTAAAATAAACGAACACTGTGTTATTTTAACAGAGCTGTTATTAGAGCTCGACTCTGCCTGTCTGCTCCAGACCATCACTTCAACTATAAAGCTGATTTACAACCACAGTTACAAGTTTGTGCAGAACACCTTACCACTCCAGTTTGCTCTGACATGAAGCCTCAAAATAAACCCACTGTGATGGTTTTAATAATATCACACCTCACCACTGATGCAGCTCTGATCCTACATTGTGTTAATGGAGCACAATCTGTTCCACAGTTGAAGTGCTGTTGGTAAAGACTGTGCATTCATTAATTAGTAGATAACCTTTATATAAGGCGTGCACGCTTACAAAATGATTGGTTTGCTATTGTTGCATCTTATCCTTGGCGAATCACCTATTGTCCCTTTGAATAATTGAGTCCATAGGATTTTGCCTGTTTTGTTTTTTCCTTGGTCAGCAACTAGCTACTAGTTTTGTCCCCAAGATCAATTGCTTTGGTAACACAACCAGAGAGAGAGAGAGAAAGGAGAAAGGAGAGAGAAAGGAGAGAGAGAAAGAGAGAGAGAGGGAGATTTGTGCCCACAATGGCGACTGTAGGTATGCTAAATACCTCTGGTTCCTTATCCGGGAACTACCTCTTACTCTGCTATTGGGCCACTGGGTCACGTGGTAAAAGTAACTTTACAGGGCTGCTCGCAAGTAGGAGGGCTTTATGGAGCAGAAAAACGACAAAGCTAGAAAAATTATTTTCCACTCCAGAAATTAATGATCATGAGCTCGTATTTGATGGAGTCTAACTACATTGATCCGAAATTTCCTCCATGCGAGGAATATTCGCAAAATAACTACATCCCTGAGCATAGTCCAGAATATTACAGCCGCGCAAGGGACTCTGGCTACCAGCATCACCATCAGGAGTTATATCCTCCGCGGGCGAGCTACCAAGAGCGCCAGTATAACTGTGCAAGCATCCCTGAACCTGACACGCCAAGGGGACATGGAATACCCCATTCTGCGCACCTGCTGACAGGAAAAGGGCAACCTGCTTCATGTGAAACCCCACAGTTGTCCATGTCCCCTGCCACCCCACCGGCCGCAACGTCCGCCTGCAACCAAGCTACCCCGGAGCATCCAAACAGCACAGCCTCCTCCAAGCAGCCCGTGGTGTACCCATGGATGAAGAAAATTCACGTCAGCACTGGTAGGCAACTTGTGTGTTCATGTTCCCTGCACTCCTCATGCTCCTCTCTCCCTTTCCCTCCCTTTATCTGTGCCTCTGACTCCCATCTCGTTGCCAGCCCCTGCTCCGATAGCAGGGAAGCCTTTGAAATGGCACAATTGAGGCGGATTTACGACTCGGCATTGGTAATTACACCCACCATAAATTTTATAGCCGAGGTATACTCAGGGCAGCCGTATCACCATGTGGCTTCTGCTGTTATGTATTGCGCGATAGAGAGAGGGGGAGAAATGAATAAGAAAAAAATAGAGCTTTGTAATCTTGCATTAATAATTTAGCTGATAGTTGGATGTGAGTGTCCTCTCATTACGCTGAGAACTTCTTAACTTCCCATTTAAATTTCTCAAACAGCTAAACATTCATATCCAATAAATCTTTCTGCACATATCTCAGTTGAGGCCATTCTTGTTTACCCCTCCTTTCCTCCCTTCTCTGTCTCCCTTTCTCTCCCACTTCTCCTTTTTCCAGTGAACTCGGGTTACAATGGGACGGAGCCCAAGCGGTCTAGGACAGCATACACCCGGCAGCAAGTCTTAGAATTGGAGAAGGAATTCCACTATAACCGATATTTAACTCGGCGGAGGCGCATCGAGATCGCCCACACCCTGGTTCTCTCCGAGCGACAGATTAAAATCTGGTTTCAAAACCGCAGAATGAAATGGAAAAAGGATCACAGGCTCCCGAACACCAAAGTGAGATCTTCGTCCTCCTCGTCCGGGTCCAACACAGGCTCTGCAGCCGGCGCAGTAGCCGCTGCCTCGGCCACTAACACTGGGGCCCCCGATGAACTCACCGGAGCACAGCATGGCGAGGATATTACCAGGTTATAAACCACGAACCGAGATTGGGGGTAGAAAAAGAACTGGTTATTTATAGAACAATTATATATTTTGTTTTCGTAGCTATCTTGTGCGGTTTCCTTTAAGTCCAAAGTTATATAAAATGCATGTTATATAGCATGGATTACTGCGAATACCGATGAATTATTTTTACGTGACACAGGGTTTAATTTATTTGAAGCTCAATTAAAATGATGTTTTTTATTAAAAATGTTTTGAATGAAGGAAAAAAAAAGTAGAAAAAATATACATTTTATCAAAATGTTATTGTGGGCCATTCTTTTGCCCTGCTGCCCAAGGTGAAATGCACAATCTATTTATTTCAAACAACACTGGAAGGAAATCAATATAATAATAGTTATTTTTGGTATAAAAAAGCTGGAACACACCATTGATCTTGAACTTGTATGTTTAGGATAATAACAATGTGTGAATTACCTCGTGTATTTCAGAAACAGGCTTTTGATTTCTATTTAGTTTTGTGGTGTTGATGTTGTGTTTAGACCGTTAAAAAGCAGATTATTGTGAAATGCAATAAACGGAGTTTAGTGTACTTGTGCTAATCATATTGGTCAATAAAACAGTGAGTGTCTACTAGTTTTAAATACGTTTGGTCGAACTTTATTCTAGGCAAGATGAGGTCTGCTATTGTTTGGGCTTTTTTTTCTGGAAGGATTTACCTGAACACTGTACAGATTTGTGAATATTTGAACATTTCATGGAGGAAACAAGAATCACTGTGTCTTCAAACTGTGTTCATCAACCCTGCAGCTTTTACTCCTGCGTTAAATTAGCAATGTGTACAGAAATCTGCCCAGATAAAGCAGGTAGTCCTCAGTGTGTGTGTGTGTTTATGTATATGTGTGGATGAGAGTGTGTGCGTTAGCTACTAATGGACTGAAGTTATTTCTAAAATCTGAAAATGAAATAGTTTGCGCTGTGCATTATGTGCAACCTCATCAGTCTGAAGGGCATTCAATTACCGATAGAGACAAGCCACTGAGGCCCTCCACTCCACTCCACTCCACTCCAGTCCACTCCACACTGCACTGCCTGAGCCAGTGCCACGAAGGACGCTCACTGCTGCCTTCACTCTGACTTGAACACGAAGCTGCATGCGATTATTTTAGAGGATATTTGCAATGTGTTAGAGATTATACATTGTTGTGAAAACATTCTTATTGATTTTGTAACCTAAGTAGTTGCTGCTTTTTCTATAGTAAACAACTGCGTCGCGACTGAATTTTCAAATGTAAAGAAATAAAAAAATATACAATAAAAATTACAAATCAAATAAAGTCGTGAATTGCAGATAGATTGAAGCTGGTGCGTCATTTTCGTTGCACATTTCGCTGAAGGGGCTGTGGGCTGGCCTTTGTTGTCAGTGCCCTGGCCATAAGGTGCAGTGCTGCATGCTCATGTTGTCTTGTATGTTCACTATTTGACTTGTGCTTGTGTAAACACTTGGTCACGTTCACCTGCTGTCTCCCTCGTGGGCAGTTTGCCTCCAGTGTTCAGTAGCAGCTCGCGAGAACACACACAAAAAAAGCCTACAATTTCAAAAAACGGCGCTAAGCGTCTCTCACTGCAACGTCATCGTCCGCTTTTCATCTGGTAAAGAGGAGCAGCAGCAGTAGGACTGGAGCCCTGCAGGACGAGCCCAGCATTTAGAGCAAACATTACTCAAACTGCACGGCTCCTCTCAATTCTTTTAGGAGGTTTCTTTGCCACAAGCGCGTCCATTTTTTCAGGTTTTGGACAGATCTTTGCAGAGTGATTCCAGATTTAAACATGACTTAAACCCAAAGACGCGCAAGAATTTGATAGATTATTGAAATTGTGACATGAATAGGCCTTATAAAATGCCTTGCGTAGTGGGGGGCAGAGGAGCACAAAAGGAAGAGGTATTCTCCATCATTAATCTTTCACTACAGAGCATTGTGTTATGTTCTGCAAAACAACTCTGACATGAGCCAGTTTTGGTCCAACCAAATATTTTCTACCACACCGTCTCCTCTGCCAGTGTGTCCAAATGTGGGACTTTGAAACGGACCGTTTTAATTTGACCAACATTTGCGTTTTGGCTTTGGAAAGGCGCTAGAATAGTGTGGAGGCAGCGCTGAAAAATGAATCCAGGAGCCTTTATGTTGCTGGACAGATTAGAGAAATTAATGTTCTCGCCACAGTCGCAGCATCCCTCCAATCCCATTCGAGGGCCTGTCGCCTCCATGTCGCGAGGCTGAAAAGGTACTTTATTGAAGTTTGGGGGCGAAGTGGGAGAAGGCCGAGTTCACCTCGAGGACACATTTTCTGTCCCATTAGGCTCATTTCAGTCTGGATGGCCGACCTCTCCCACCCTGTGACCTGACTGCCTCTCTGTGCGTGTACCTTCTGTGCGTGCCCACACTGGTCCCCCCATGGCCGACGCTTTCTTTGTGGATTTTCCTGCGTTGTGCCTGTAGGGAACCCTGCAGCGGGGCATCACTACTGAATGTGTTGGTCCTTTTGTTAGTCCGGCAGACCCAGGACGGTGCTGAACTCTCGGACAGTTCCAGCAGATCTGCAGGACTTCCAAACGGGCGTCTTCTGGAGCATTTTACCATTCGATGTGAAGTGAGGGGAGAGTTTAGAGGCTGTTTTACAAGGGGTCAATGCACTGACAACACAAGTGCATATGGATGAAATGTTATGTTTTTTTTCCCCCTTTAACCCTTTCATGCATGAATTATGACAACCTTTATCAAGATTTTTTTCCCTGACTGTTTTTATTCTTCTTTAGGCATGAAAAACCCCCCAATGCGATTGATTTTTTTAATGAAGGATTTACAAAAATGTCCACTCATCTGAACACCATGCATTTCATTTTTTGAGCAAAGAAACACGTATTTAGTGATAAAATGTGTGAAATCTATGAAATAACTTTCTAAACATTGCTAATCTGATGTTTTGTCACATTTTAACATACTACAATACTACTTATTACACACTTTATGGAGATAATGTGCAAAAAAACCCCTACTTTTTGCTAAAAAAATATGTGAATTGCAGTCTAATAACAATAACAAGCAATTGATTTAAACTCAAACATGTTACTACAGATCAGGTTTATCTAGAACAGCAAAGTTACACTAATGGTGTGAATTACAGTGTATTATGGGATGATGCATAAGTGTCCACTGTGTTGGTTGATATGGAGCTAAAACAATAACATTCATGAATATATAAGAGAACAGCAGTAGAATAACTGTCAGTATGCATGAAAAGGTTAAGAAAAAAAAGATGACGGTTCTATTTGCAGAATATTCCTGTAAATATATTATCTTTAACTCTACATTTTTATATAGATTACCTACTATTACTAAATACTTGCTCGTCATAATTTAAAGTTGCATAAAAAAAATACTAAATAGCCTATAAGATCTAAAATATCCAACTTTTTTCATAGATCTACAAAATTCTTTAAAGTCTGCAAAAACACACCGAGTAGAAGTAAAGTAAAGAAGTAAAACAGTTGTACTGACACTGAACTGCTGGCCCCAGGTCAGCTCTTACAAGTTGCTGCCAATAAATTGCCTTAAGCCACTGGTTTATAGACTTACAACTTCCCACTGAGAGTTTACACAGACTTCCTCAGTGTTTTTGTAGCATGATATCAAAACAAAAATAAAAGACTTCAATACAAAATAACTCCTGTTTCGTTTATATTCCGTTTTTTCCTTTTAATTCCTCATTTTCCTCAGTGAAACCCTCTTCAATTTGGTCTAATCTGTCATTTTGCAGCCCCATGCCAGGGAGTGTGATCAGACTTGTGTGTGCAGGACCAAAATATTCAGCGTTGACATTCGGCAGCATGCCCTCTTAGATAAACAGTTGACGCTGAAAGCCAAACAACTAATGTGAGTGTCTGTCATCCGTGTGTGATAAGTCAGCCTCTCCCCGCGTGTGTGTGGTGGTGTACAGGTGCAGCTCACATTACAGCCGCACAATGACGGCCCGTCCCTGCACTTTGGAGCTCCTCCAGCTGAATAATTGCGCAGACGACAGGAGAAATCATTTGCGGAGACTTTTCTCTTTTTTTTTTTTTTTTTTTTGATCTCGCACTTTTTGACGCGGGATTTTCTAGATTTATTACGGGAATAAACAAGCTGTGATTTAGAGTTGGTTAAACAAGGCCTATGTCAGTGATGTCAGTCATAAATCAGACACGTCTCCTGTTTTATTATTCAACTTTAAGCTAATGTGCACAGATTTGTTCTGCACTCAGTATTTACTTTTAACTTTAAAGTGCATATCATTTTACACGCTTACCTTTCTCTGCTCTAAGTAAATAAAGTTTATGAGCCTTACCTGCCAGGAGGTCAGCATCATTTCCGCAGCTTACAGCTTAATCTTTTGACTTTCCCCCTCTTTGACTTAATGTTTTAAAGCTGTCTCTTTCTTTTGCTTTTTTTTTCTCCTTTCTCACTTGTCTAATTAGTTTTAAGCAGCTCTTTACTTTCAGCTCTAGATGGACCTTTACAATAACTTTAGGAAGCGGCAGGTATTTATCACCACCTTGCAGGAATAGGGTCTATTTTATGCGTCTGAAGTTCAGTGTTTAAATTCCTCTGCACTTACTCAGCCTAACTGGTTTCTTTCCTGACTTCAGACTGTTGAATCACACATGATTTTCAGCTCACATTGCACACTGCTGCAGGCTCTGGGTGATTTATGAGCACCTCAGGCGAGGACTCTCTTGGATGATATAAAAACTTTACACAAACAGGCATAGGGAGTGTTTGAGCAAAGCGGAAAAAAAAAAAAACAAAAAACAGAGGAAGATCAGCTGGTTGTGACGCTGCGGTAGTTTATTATTATCACCTGCAAACACCGGGTTAAGTGCACACATTTTCACACTCCTCTCAGGTGAGTGTCTTCTTCAACCACTTTGGTGTGTGATGAGAGGTCCGGGGCCACAGTATTGTTATGGTGTAGTGTGTTTAAGCGGCAGCCATGGCAGCTGCATAAAGGCTGAGAGTTGAAACAGGGGTCACGCTGCTATTTTCCAGGGACACAGAGGCTCTCGCGCATTGACCAGCAGTGGGTGTGTCATAAATCCGTAAATCTCTCTCCCATCCGTTCACTCATGGGAGCAGATGCACCGTGTCTTTTCTTTTTGTGTGTGCGTAAGAAGGAGACTTAAATGAATTTACATAGGATTAGATTTTAAAACTCCATCAGACATGTTCGAAATGATTTACTGTCAATGCAGGCCAGCATTTCATTTCAACCAGGGGCAGCTTGGATCAACGCTCTGATATCCCACTGTAGACTTCAACATCACATCAGAGAGGAAATGATGGCCTGGATAAACTTACCCCTAATACTTTATATCATCCTAACGCCTCGCTGAGAAATATTTCATTAGCCTATTTGCTGCATCGTTGAGGACCTTAGAAATTACAGTCATTTTCCTTCGTTCAAGGTGTCATCAGGGGCCTAGACAGTCACTAGATTGAATTATGATTATGTTATTCACTTTTCATTAGCAAAAGTGATCTGAATATGGGATCTGGAGACTATACATTCACAATTATGTATAGGTTAAGTGAAAATGCGCTTTTCATTTGATTTGTAATCCAGAAATGCTCCTCCAGTGTATTTGTGTGGCCACCAGTTGCTTTTCCACTGAATTATCCTGCAGTCTCTGTGAACACTGAACGCATCTCTGCAGAATTTGGAGTTGCATGTTTATAAGGCAGAAGAAACGACAGATGATTGAGTTCAGTTCAGCCTGGTCAGTGATTAAATAGCCTCCCATGAAATACACAAACATGCACATGTTCATATATTCACACCTGAAACATGCATGTAAATACGTGCATGCTTTAGAGATAAAAATGAGGACGTTTCAGTGATAAAGGTACGATTTATAAACATATGCAGAAATAAAGCAATGATCCACTTCAGAAAAAAAAATTAACTATTTTTCAGTAATTCTAATAACCAATATTTGAACATGTATTAAAAGTTGGGGAAAATTGAAATTAATTACACATGATGAGCCCAGAAAATAAAAGAATAAAAATGTTTCTATCAAAATACACAAACATTTATCATTGTGTGTATAAGCAGTGCGTCACATTTCACAATAAAATACGTTTAAACTGCAACATAATGTGCATATTTTAAATAAAAACTATAACACGGTGCAACACATTTTATTTTGTATATTTAATTTTATTTTTTATAGGTGTGTGCACATGCTGAAAACTTTTATATTTTTTAAAGTTTATAAAATAGTCCCAATTGTGACACTTCTGCATGTTCTGTTCTTTTCTTTTCTTTTTTTTTTTTTTTTTGTGGCTCAGATGTGCTGGATTTATTTTCCACAAACACGCCAGGATTTACAGTGGGCTGCGGCGTACCCACAGGCCTAAATTAATCCTCTATGTTAATACACGTGCTTATGCAAAAGTCAAGACTTGTTTGGGAAACTGACAATGTGTCTTTTCCTCACTTATGAAGTGCAGTCTGCAAACTCTAGTCCTTTCATTTCACTCTGCATTGTTTACAGCAATATAGGGCACCGGGCCCATAAATCTTCTCCTTGCTCTGCCAAGACAGCGCCATTTGTATGCACCGTTTTAACCGACAGCATCCTCTGCCCATTAACGTCTTCTCCCCAGCTCTCTCTCAGTCTCCTCTTATCTGCCCAGCTCTGTCCCCTGGAAATACATTAACTGATCCATGCATTCATTGAGCTAAGAAAACCAAAACGGCTTTAAAGGTAAAGAATACATAAACGTATAAATAAAACCTATTGGAAACGTGCATATTTACGCACGGACTGTGTTGCCGTTCTTACATCCCTCTCTTGTGCGCAGCTGCAGATATTCCCCCTCTCCCAGTGCCATTTCCCTGTAAGTTATTGGTATGAAAAATAAAAGTTTATCGACGATTTCTTTGGTTGTTTGTGTCAGCAGCCGAGAGAGCGCAGAAGGTAAGGAGGAATTGTAAAAGGGTTGACACCCAGAGCGACCGGCGCGCTTTTGTGTGAGAGAGAAAAATGATTTATTGCCACTGAGGCGGTTCAAACAGAGTTCACGGAGAATTGTGGTGGAGGCGCGGAGGAGCTAAATTATGGTCTTGCTGAGCTAGTATATCATAGATTCTATCTCCAATTCAGAGAGTGTGTTCAAGGGTGTGAGCTAAGGAAAACAAGACGAATTTAATTACTTTCCCCCATTTCAGTCAATAACACCAACCACACCAGCCATAATAATAATAATAATAATAATAATAATAATAATAATAATAATAATAATAATAATAATAATAATAATAATAATAATGTTTTGCATCTAAAAGACACCAGCTGATGTCAACATATTGGTCTTTATCAGTTACTTCGTTGCCTGCTCACTTATATTGACATTTCTGAGGAGGTGCTGATAATTACTCATTTTAATGGATACGCCACAAGAACTAAATCAATAGCCTCCCAATAATAAATCTTCTTATTATTTTTATCCTATATTTGATAGCTGAACTTAAAATTCTGTATAAATCACATCCTAAATAACAACAGAATGAAATAATGTAATTGTTGATCATGTTTATGGCCACAGCAGACAGTCAGTGGCCTAAGTTAGTTTCTTTCAATGCATCTTTTCAAAACAAATATATTTTATAGGGGGGGAAAAAATTCAAGGACGTGAGTCAACCCTGGAGGTGCAGGTAAAAACCTCAGTGATGGTGGCAGCAGGGGTGAAACGGAAAAGGGGGAAGGCTCCTCTGTTTCCAAGCTATGCAACCCTGAGTGCATAATCCATCACCGCTGAGAGACATCTAAAGAGGGTTTTCTCGACAGCTTTGTTGTAGTGAAACACCAGAAGGAACTTATATCTAAAGAACTAAGATTGATAATGGCACAGAATATGCTAACATTAGCCTGCGGAAGCCTCTCGTTTTAGAGGGTGCACTATTTAAAATTTCCTGATAGCTTCATTATTCTACTTATTAATCCACTTTGCATACATTTGGGCATTGTTGAAATTAAGCAGCCACTTTTTATGAGGTGCTTTTTCAAGTGTAACTCAGTTAGGCCACACTTGATGTAGCTTTTACCCCAAATAATTTCCCAGAAATTATATATAATGGGGGGCTTTTATAATGAAGTTGCAGAATTTATATTTTATTTAAATGCATTTCACCTTCATAGCTATATTTCAAAGTTGGTGTTTTTACATGTTGTATATTCTAGCTGCACACACAGCTGAACACCTCCACCTCCTCTTTGTCCACTGAGCCGTGCAGTGCAGCAAACGGGCTGTTTTCCATCCAAAATATCCATACAGATTGACTGTTGCCTCACAGGGCTGCAGAAAGGGACACTTGATACTGTACAGTGATGCCTGATTAATGCAAATGCATGAATCATCGTATGAAAAAAAAATTCTCCAATGATTGCTTCCTTTGTCTTTGTGTGGCAATGACTGTCATGCCTTTGTTTGACCACTCCCAGTGCATCCCATTAAAGCTGCACTTCCACTCCGACAGTTACAAGCATATGCTGTTATTTCAGGAAAAGCCCGCCGATTTAAAATAGACAGTTTAATTGGTTGAAAAATAAATTATCAAATAAATAAATAAATAAATAAATAAATAAAAATAATAATAATCGGATTGATTTGTTTGAAATTGAGAAGCAGCTTTGCAGCAGAGTGTCAATACATAGATTAGCTAATAGCATAGAAATACGGGAATCCAAAGTATTATTTATTATATATATTGAACTGCTAAAAATGACAGAACATAATTAAATTTGACATTTTCCATCTGGAATTGCCCCGGCAAAAGAACGAATAGTGGTCGATTTCCCGTTCTTATCCAATATGAGTCAGTTTTCCATGTCAGAGTCTGCAGCAGCACAAACTCCTCTCGGTGCATTTCATCAAACCTACCAGGAAAAAAGTTCAGATGTGCATCTGCAAGCAGTGGCTCCCTCTAACAAAAGCAACCTGTCAAAAGCTTTAGAACATTCTAAGAAAACCACACTCAGGCTGTGGTGAGACGTTCGCTGCACATGTATAATCTCTGTCTGTCTCCCCCCTCTGCCATTTTTTTCTCTCCTCGTATAAACAAGTCTCCCTGTTTCTCTCACTCTCACAAACAGCACAGTGATAAGACAGTAGTTGGCGCCTGTTCATATTCCGTTATGATTTTTCTTTCCCTAGGTAAGGAAACGCTGGCTGCTCATTGAAATGTTGTCTGAAGAAATATCGCAGAAGCTTCTCCGGCGCCCCAAGTTGCCAGTGGATTACTTTGCAACTCCAGCGCGCGGTCATTGGAGGAGAGCTACACGTGACTACGGCACCCTTCTGGTAAATATTATTCAAATGTTCCACATAGTTACTCCAAGTGCTCTTCCCTGCATGCCTTTATACATTCAGGTTAATTGTGATCGGATATTAGACAGACACAGATCTTTACTACTGTTGAGGGATTCCTGGTTTTATTTGAGACAGTTTGATGAGCTGGGTCCATGGACCCCCAACTGTCTGCCCTCCCACTGCAGCTGCATGGCAACACTTTTGCTATGAGCTCTGGACAAGTGCCAAAGCTCAGCTCTGGATACAATGAAGGAGGAGGAGGACGAGGCCAAGAAGCAGAACTTAATCAGCAAAATCTGACCTCCTCTGCTGGTGTCAGTTCCAGGTTGAACCCACGTGGGCAGTTCCAGAGCCCAGCGGACCCTGTGGGTCACTGCCATGCCAAGGGCAAGATGGGCATCAAGAGCAGGAGCTGCAGTCTACTCACCATCTGCCACTCAGGATTAATTTTTCCCTGGATGAACCCACGGACAAGTGACTCAGAACAATGTGGTAATGCTGATTTTGTTTGTTAAAGTTTAGTTATTTGATTTGTTGACAGTCTTTAAATGAGGTGGATTTCTGTGTGCGCTTTACATAAAGAGCTGCATGAACATACCTAACTTCTGTGCTGCAAAAACAATCCATTGATTCTTTGTTGTTATCTGCCTGGAACATTACATTTCCTGCAGACAATGAATGCATGCCTAACTAAAACACCTCCTGTTCTCTAAGTCATTGATTCACTGGTTTCACCTTGGCCACCTGCATAATTTATTAGGAACAAAAATGCATTAATAAGATGTATATCTGCTGGGAGAAGTTTTAAATACATGTATAATTGATTAGAAAAGGTACAGGACAGTAAAACAAATGTTCTCGTGCTCAAATGATGTTTTAAAAAGATAAGTTGCTGTATGAACCGTGAACTACACTTTACAATGATTTTCTATTATCAGGAAATATCATTATCATCCATACTTGAAGAATTCATAATGATCATTTCTTCTCGCATAAATATTCATTAAAGATGTAAAAAAAAAAAAAGAGAAACATAATCTCCAGTCCTCTAGTGATGTACAGATGAGTAAAGCAGCGTTGTTTGCTCTCTGAGGTCACGTTAGGCCCTTTTTAATATCCATTAACTCCTGTATGCTGTGTTGTTATCAACAGGGCCCTGGTATTGCTCATATACATGTCAAATGGAATCTCTAATGGTGGTTATTTTCAGTGGTGGTCCCAAGGTACCTTTTAAGTGACTGAGATGGGGTTTTGACAGGTCTGCTTCCGTGTGTAGCCGTGATTAATGTGGCCTGTCAGACAGCCGTAGTGGCGTCAGATGTTTCCCCCAGACTGTTTCTTCGGGAGGTAACTTTCCCCGAACACATGACACAGTCGACAGCCAGTCTTGTACACTGTCTGAGCATGACTGAATACACAAGAAGAGCTGAGGGCCCTACTTTGTCTCAGGTTGATTGGCTGAGGACTAACATGAAGTTCTCCCGTGGAGGGTACGCACATGGTGATAGACTTATTAGACATGTGACACTCAGAGGCGTTGTTTTCAAGGAGGTGTGTGTGTGTATGTGTGTGTGTTAATTTGTCCCCACAACAAACATGAAACGAAAACTCACAGAATATGAATAATGAGCTCATACATGCATTGATTCTAACACACAGACACAAATAAATAATTCGATATTTACGGCTAAAATGTGTTGTAGAGCTAGATTTAACTCACACATATACTTCTTTTTTTTTTAAATAGAAAGTTTTGATGATAAAACAGAAATCAAATGAGATGTTAAAGCACAGGTGGTTTAATACACAAATGAACTATCCACTATTTAAGGTTATTTATTATTGACATTCAGTAGCATCTTGACTTACTTACTGGAACTAAATACACATGAGGACACATGATTAAATCATGCTTATATGTTTGTGGTCTCTGGAGGGGTGGTATTAGATGCACTCTGAAGCTGATCTACAGGAGAATAAATAAATAATTGAAAAGCAGTGAAAATGTGTTGTAGCCTGTTACAACCCATTGGAGAAAAAAATGATTAAACCATCAAAAGTCATCAAAAACAATAGTTCTGCAATCAAGTGCTAACTCCTGTGTGTATCATGTGACTAAAACAGACAGAAAAGAAAACATGGAATGCCTAAAAGCA
>JAQQZY010000027.1:20366386-20377453 GCA_030068375.1 Ostorhinchus rueppellii | reverse complement strand
ATATTGATGTAAGCTGTGGTTATTATTAAGAAAACATGGAAAATGGATAGATACCAGCTCTAAAATTAAACTATTATGAGCTATTTTTGTTGTTATCATTATATTTGTCCAAACAAATGTACCTTCAGGTGTAGCAGGCATTAAAATGAACAAAAATTGAAGAAAACAAGGGTGGTCTAATAATTGTGTAATTTCACTTCTCATCTAGACCCTGAATTTTTTGGGTAATTTTTTTTGGCTTAAATAAATACATTTCTACCATAAACTAATACCTAAAACTGCAAATAAAAATAAAAAATCATAGAGTGCAGGAAAATAAGTGCAGACTGAAGAGTGTTAGACCACTGCTCAAAGCTTCAACAGGCACAAATTGGAAGAAAAACCCCTAAATTGAATACAGCTCCACCTCCTGCAGCTCTCTCCTCTCTGTCCTAACGACAGGCTGTATACAGATAGATATCATAACACAGAGTCGTGCTGCTATGGAAAAGTCACGCCAAAATATCAGTTACCACATTACTTCTTCATGATGACAGGTTGGAAAACACAGCCAGGAAGATGCAGGAGTCTAGTTTCTTCCCAGACCTCTACAATTACAATATGCTGAAAGATTATTATGGAATTTTCCCCTATTGACAACACTCCCACTCAAACTTTATTGTATGTCCAAACAAACCCATGGTAACTATTGTTTTCAACTCCTCTTCCTCATGTCTCCTCCTGTATCAGCCAATGTGGAGGCTGGTCCCCTGGGCCGAAGCCGAGCCAGAAACGCCGTCAAGAGGGAGAGAACGGCGTTCACCAACAGCCAGCTGCTGGAGCTGGAGAAGGAGTTCCACTTCAGCCCATATCTCTGTCGGCCTCGGAGGCTGGAGATGGCCGCTGGGCTGAAGCTCACAGATCGCCAGGTAAAGATCTGGTTTCAGAACCGCAGGATGAGGCACAAAAAGGAGCAAAAGTATGGAAAAGTGTCCGGTTTGTCTCAGTGGAACACCTCGTCCAGGTCATGTGACATCCAGCTGAAGCTCCCAGGTGCATGTGCTGTGAGGACTTCTTCTTCCCATTCATATAATCACTTCATGGATTGTCCTCCCATGTCTTCCTCATTCTGGTCTTCTCACAGCGATGCCAACAGCTCGCACTGTATTCACGTTAACCCAGTGGACGTTTCCAATCTGAACTGCCTACTTCCATCTGTTTCAAATGGTCCTGCATCATCATGTGCAGGCGTAGATAGTCATCATCATGCTGGCATTTCCAACTGGCCCTAGTGTATCATAATTACCCTCCTGTGCTCATCAAAACCTCAGTGATACATCTACTTTCACTCATGAAAAACTGGAGGATCTTTGATTAGCATTGCTGGGTTGGAACCCCCTAAACATGCCTTTTCTACATTCATGAAACATTTTAATTAGACTATACGAACACGCGTTAATTAAAGTGCGCCCATTTTCTCAGGCATGGTGACTGCAGGTCTTCTAACTTGCTGTTCACGTTGTACATAGACAGCATGCCTGGCACATTCGACCAATTAATATCTAAACGTTTCTTTGCTGCAATTATGTGTGTGTTACCTTTGCATTGTTGCATGTTAATGCATGTTAGAATCTTAAGTGTGTTTTCTATTTCCCTCTGTTGTCAGATTATAACTAAGTGGTTTGTAAGTGTCACATTAGGCCTCTTTTTCATTACTGTAAATAGTAGTTCATTTATGTAAAATGTTTTAACTGTGAAATGGGCAGAATAATGTTCATATTGAATGATGTTATATTTTTGTTAAAGCCATTACGGAAAGTCTTTGATACTGTTCTTGATTAATTGAGATGTCATATACTGTACATGCTTAATAAATGCATTTGGGAAAACGGTAGCTCTCGTGCAATGTTTACCCTATTCATCGCTGATTAAAATTACATTTTTCCCGCAGTATATTTCATGATTAAGGATTCCTGGATTAGCTCCCAAATGGGAAAAATGAGAACGATTCTGTAATCAAATTAAGCCATGCCTTACATTCATTGAAAACTCTACAGTATTGTGCATTCAAGTTGCACAATCTTGCCACATAAGCCTCTCCCTCGTTCCTGCCTTCGAGTTCCCCGCCATTAATCACCGAGACAAGGCAGTCTTTCCAGCACTCCAACCACAAGCTCTGAACCCACTGTGCACCACGACAAGATCTCCTGCCTCCTCCTTCCCAACCCCTTGCCTTTTCAATAGCCAAATTGTACTGCTGCAAGTCGGGGCTGGCCTCCCTCTCGGGGGGCATGTTAGTTGTGTAGCTTAGAAGCCCTTCCAGCAGCCCATAGGCCACAACAGACCAATGAGGTTCAATCACTAATGACAACATATTATTTTAAAGAACAATGAAGATACTATGTTTTTAACTGGCATCCTCTGAGCCATTGTGACACATGAATTCTTCACTATAAACAACGTCATGGAACAATTATTTTCTTCTTGCCGCTTTCTGCTGTAAAGAAAAAATAAAAAATTCTCATCTACAGCGCTAAATTATAGGCATGAGGCATTATGCGTTTATTTGACAGAAGTGGGTCACGGCTTCTCCTGGGTCTCAACAGTTACTCAAGATAGACAGCAACTTTCACGACTATGATGAAGGAGTGAACTCTCTTTTAGGCTTGATAATCAAAGCTCTGGTATCAATATTCTAAACAAAACTCCACTCAATTTGTGGACATGCTGACAGTTTTATATCAGTGGCTGTACTGTAAATGAGCTGTCACTGAGGACTACTGACAGCTATGAAATAGTGGAGGTAACATGGAAACTGATCCCCTACTGGTCCTGCATAAAACGACTTCCTGCTCCTAATTCATGACCTAATCAGTCTCTGGATCAGCTGTCATTCTGTAAATATTTGACACCATTTGCTCCAAGGTCTCAGACGTCGTTGGGAGGGAGGCTTGGGAAATTTAGAATAAAATCAAATACACCGCATCTGTATTAAAGATGTGTTGACAGCGGGGTAATTTAAGAGAAAAGTAATAAAGGGCAAAAGAAAGATAAAGTTCTTCTCTTCAAATATGCTTGCTTACAACGACACAGAAAGAGCAAGGACTGTGGAAAAGAAGGCAGACAGTGTTGGATTCCTCAGATTCTTGCATATGCTGGGTGATTTATGGTGTTAATGGTGCCGAGGCTCAATAGGACCTTTACCTCTGGTTCCTCAACACATTCTCCTTCCTGACACTAAAAGCAAGAAGGATCCACACACTGGAGTGCAGTAATTCTGTGGATAAGGTCAAGGGGGATCCCCAAGGGTCAAGGAAAGCCCCCCAAGGGCCCCACTGCAAAGAAGGAGGGGGGTGTCGACCTCCATTTGAACATTAAGTTAGCCAGTTGTTCTCACACTGGGTCGCTCCTTGTTAAAGCAACTAAAGTCATTATTTCCTTCTCAGTCACCCGGCTCCCACCCCCACTATGATGACATTTGTTTTTAGAAGCCAAAGCCAAAAATCTGTACATGTTTTTTTAATTCAATTCTGGGCTTTGATCAGACCCGAGCGATGCATTAAGTGGATCTTTGAAGTGATAAATGATACAAGCCGTGCTGCCATGAAACCGGCTTTGGTTACGGTCAATCATTAATTTCAGAATTTTGCGTTATGTCCTTTACAGTGACTGATGGCCCACTGTCCCATTTGCAGCTGTTGTGAAACTGATTTTGGGGTTAGACTTGAAAAATGTTCTACGCATAAAGACTTTTCTTAAGCTCATGTGAAAACAAAACTGCAGCGTGTTTAACAAAGACTCATGGCTTTAAATATACCATTAGCTTTCTGCCTGAGTTTTAACCAAACATAATCCATACTAAGCTACTGATGTCCACCAGAGTCTTATGTTCTAAAAGTGCTAAATCCATCCATTATATGGGGATCACTATACATGATAATGGTCATAATAAATGGGACAGTCACTGCTTGTACTTGGCCTGTCTTTGAGACTCTATCTGAGCCTTATGGTGCAACTTTTCCCAGATCATCCAGAATTCTTCATTGTCTCTAGCCTTAATTTACTGTTTAGTGTTTACAACAGAACCCACAGACTTATATTTACACCCCATATTATGGACACAGATCTCATTTCATGGAATAAAAATGACAAATTTGAATAAAGGCATTCTTACAACACAATAATGTGTGGCATCAGATTTTTTTGTCTTCCATCAGGATGATATTTCTGCAAACAAGCCTTCATCAAAACATAATAAGATACTCTGCTGTTCTCATAGCCATGAAGAAATCATTCCCAGGTGTGTAGGAGAGGTTTTAGTTTGCACTGAATACAATAGAGGTCATTCATTAAAGGGAAACAAAACTACATTCCGTCATTGCACAGTAACAAACATTGTCTGAAATGCTTTTTCTGCGGAAAGTTTATATGCAGGGATATCAAAACAGTCACAGTCATCAAACAATAAGCACATAACATGCTTGATAACTTGTACTGATAGTAACTGCAATTGTAATAATTTCATTGAATTGCAAAGAGAGACAAAAAGAACAGAATATTCAGTGGATACACATTAGCTAACTGTTTGTTTATGCTTATTTCTGCATTAGCTAATGTTAATTAATGCGCCCTTATTGTAAAGCCTTCCATTGTATTGTTCGCAACAACAGAGAACGCTGTGCATAAATGCTGCATGACTGACTCCAATTAAATCTGTGAATTTATTTGACTATAAATATTTTATATTTTTCTATAAATAAAGATTTCATTTACATTTACTCTAGAAAACCTGGTGAAAACCTTACGGCCAAAAGAGTGACTACAAAGACACTGCAATTGCACCGTTTAAAGCATTAAAATGTTTGATAACAGAATTATATGCGCCGTAAAAATCATAGAAATAAACTCAACCCATCGGTGGCTGTTTCATACAGTACTCCGGTCCTCTGCTGAACAAAATCCTGAACTTTTATGCCCGGCCTTTAGGAGGTTTTGTTCTCTTTATGACCTATTAACCTTCTCAGCCTTCTCCCTCCACAGTACTTACTGCTGCCCACCAGTCTCTCCAGGTGCTTGTTGCTCAAGATGATTGTTAAGTATCAATTTCCTGTGTCACCTTTATGGGTTTTATTTATTTGTCTGCTCCTTCATGTGGAACAGAGCCTGAGCATCACTCAGGTAGATGGATTATAACTCAACTGCTACGACTCATCAATCTCGGAAATTTGACTTCCTGAATCTCATACAACTGTTACTGTCATATTACGGCACAGCATTATCAAGATCAATGACATTTTAAATGCTTTCCAGTTAAGGATGATCGGTGACAATAAAAAGGTAAGTTGGTGATGAAACTGTCTCAGCTGTGGTGAGGAGGCACTATGCACGGCGAGCGACTCACTTCTCCCTCAGAAAGACACAAGCGGCCAAATGAATGAACTCACAACAGTCACCTGCTAAATGCCACGTGTTGACCGTTATTGATCAATCAGGAATCATCAACACCCAATGACTTCATCACACAGGAAGTAATCAATGCATAATGTATTTCGGACACATTTCCGCAAAAAGCTTTTATTTGAATGTTTTCAGATAAATATATACTGACTTCTATTTTATTTTACGGCTTTTCCTGTAACATGTGAAGCAGGATTTCCATTATTTAACCTCCATTAGCTCTGGTTATGTAGTTAACAGCTCATTTACTGATTGACTCTGGAATAAACGCTGAATGGTAGGTATTATTATTATATTTTATCATCATTGTTATAGTTGCTGAGAAAAAGAATAGACCATTATTATCCTCAAATGCTCATAAATGTCAAAATAATTTATTTAGGATCACTTTTATGAACACTTTAACAAGTTAAAATTAGAGAGAGGAATAAAATAAAATCAATTTTGCACCTCTAATCAAATAAAACACAAGTATAAATCAGTTGGAGGTCTGTGCAATCGTAGATACCTGAATATTCCACATGAATGCCATAAAACGCCATGATTTAATAAATAACGTGTTTTTTTTTTAATCAGCGTTGAATCATTTAAATTGTAGTGGCACAGACCTGATACCAGACTTTTTGCAGAATAAATAGATGAACATTTAAGGAGATTGTCAAAAATGTGCAAATATTAATGCAAAAAAAATATAATAAACTCATATTTCATCAAGATGATAAACAGGGATCTTTTCTGTAAATGTAAACAGGAATGTAATGCACTTTAACGAGAAGGGGAAGATTATTTTGTTCTATTATTATTATTTTTTTTAACAAATATCAAACATTTTTTTATTTTTCTGTATTTGTGGTGAATTGGATCAAAGCTTCCAGAATTATTTTGATATATTAGAAGATAAATCTCCCTTTGAGATATTAGGTAAACACAGTGGTTGCGACTGCATCCTATAAGTCTATGTGTTTAATGGATTGGATTGATATGCATCTTTGCAGGATGATATTTCAACTTCAGACCCCTTCAGATTCACAGGAAGATGGATGAAGATGTAGCTTTGATTCCAACATTTTAAGCACATTTCCTTTCTGTTTCATTGCACACTTTATTTCTCACTTCCAAACGTATGCTTATTTCAATTTTATATTTAAATGATCTTTTTATGTATATGTCAAGCTTGTGATTTCCATTCTATAGGGGTGAGTTGATTTACTAATACAATGCACCACTTTTTTTATTTTATTTTATTCTTTATTATTATGATTATTTATTTATTTATTTATTTATTTATTTATTTATTTATTTATTTATTTATTTATTTATTTATTTTTTTTTTTATTAAAAGAGAAGAGTATTTTAGCTTTTGGAGTTATCTTCGTTTCCCCATGCTCCCATTATTCCCTTGCTAAACTACACATATCACACACAGTAACAGTAACTTTGTGTCATTTCTGTTTGTCAGTATTTTAGTCCAAACAACCAGCAGCAGCCCAGCTGGTGTGTCAGTCATTACAAGCTCACGCTGTGTCGCCAAATATTGTTCAAAGCCCCAGAAAATATGCTTACATTTCAGTACAAATCTTCCAAAATATAATCAGGATACATTTAGCTGATTTTTATATGAAAATCCATTTGACTATTTTCATTTTGATGGAGCATTTTAGCTCCAAACATGTCTAAGGTCTGGAGTTACATTCAGCGTAAACATCATAAAACTTCAGTGAAGAGTTGGAGCGAGCAGGAAATATATGATGCTGTCAGATAGTTCAATGTGGATATCTAGCACTTTATTTATCTTAACTTTTACCTTGTAACTTTGCTATACTGATGTTTTTTCTCTTTTTGTGACTGTAGTACTATACACTATGAATCCTTCCTGTTTCTCAGACAGAAGATTAGTGCTAAATTAATACAGAGTCATTTTTCTATTAGCGTTTTGCTATTAAGCATGATTAGCATGCACAGTCGACTACTGATGTGCATTGTGAACAAGCAGGGGATGTTTAAGACAAAAAAAAATAAAATCCACTCCTTCTCTTTCCCTGCAGCGAACACAGTGCAGTATGAGGGAGAATATTACAGAGTGTGGTGCAATGACGAACATTTCCTCCTGTTTCATGTTTAACCCTGCTCATTTCCCACAGTAAGAACTCCGGAAACACACAAGTGTGCACAGCAGCTTGGGGGGAAGATGACTGATGGCTTGTTGTCATGATGTTTGGGATTCTGCCGACTCCAAGCCTCTTGGCTCACTGAAGCTGTGAAGCGCTGCAGTACATACTACAGGCTATTGTTGAAAAGTCCTGGTATTAGTAAGGTATTGCTTCAGTGTCATGTTGGTGAGCTTGTGTTGTATGAATGTAGTTATGCTGAACTCATAAAGACCCAGTGTTACTTCAGTGGCAGATCCTAAATTATTTCACCTTTCTTTAATGATTTATTAGCATTTATTTTTATACTACCCTCTGTGTTTTATGTTTTTTTTTCTTCAATGAAAAGCATTTATTTTCTTGTATTTAATTTACTGATCATGTAGATGTTTATAGAGGCTTAGATTAAAGTTAAGGGGTATTATATCAGAAACAGTCAAAACTGTAACAAAAAAGTTGCTAATAAAGCGCTGTAAATTGTTTGCTAACTACTGTAAAAATAATTACGGTATATTATTGGATACTTTTTTTTTTTTTTTTTTTACAGGTTTTTGCTTTATATAAATTGCAGCAAACTATTGTTGTTTTGTGTTAGAAACAATCATGAATTGTATTTTAGGTTTTTTTTTTAGTGTTGACTGCTCCAGTTCGGCTGTAGCCATGCTAACATTGCTAACAGTGCTAGCGGACTGTCAGAGTAATTTCCAAATGAGGTTATTGCACACAGCTAGCGTTAGCTTACCTTAACCTTTTTGCTAGCTAACAATTGCAAAAACAGTACCACACTCCATATATTCTGTATTAAACACGACTAAGATGAATAAAATAATGTAAAATACAGTCACTCAGACTAATAAAGAAACACTATTCTACTAAAATGCTGGTTTGGACATGTCTACATTACACGCCGAGTTAAAATAGACAATGTCTACACGGTCAAATTATATTGCATGAATTACCACTAGAATCACATTTTAATTTTGCGGGCTAATAATGTCATACTTCCACTTTATTGAGTGGATGGATGTAGGGTTCACTCCCCCATGTACACCCTCATGTCCTGAGTGAATAAATATAATTTGTATCATTTACAGTCAGAACAAAGTGAAAACACATCCTATAATTTTACAATGTGATGCTGTGAATAAATGCTTGAAGTTACCGCAAATGTTTATTTTTTTGTTTTTTTACTCATAATGCACATATATACAGTTACACCTTGTAAACTGTTATAACAACAAGCTACTGCATTTTTTTTCCTACAGAAAGTGCACATATGTGTTAAAGAAAACTGTAGAAAACATGACTTTTTCTTTAAATCTATCAATAACTGAACATAAAACACGTTTCTATCCACTGTCATTGGCACAACTCCATGGGTTTTACTGGCGAGTCAATGTTGTAGAAGACGACGGTGTTTCGATGTTCACTACTGAGCCTCTGAACGTCCAAATGGGTCATATCTGGTGACCATGAAAAGATGACAAACTGTGTTTTACACCAGTTATTTACATGGATTGATCGGATTCATGATTCAGAAGTTATTACATATTTTAGCTCAGTAGATGGTCTGGTCCCTGATCTTTATGGGTTAATGTCCCTGGTCCTTGCAATAATTGCAATGGATACATGTGATTATGGTTTATGTCCTGTGACAGATTTCATGCAATTCTACAACGATGCAAGCACAATTATCAGAATTTCACACTGAGGATGGATTTTTTTTAGAAGTGGTATTCCCTGGATTGTGTGTGGGCTGGGTATACACTAAGCTAAACCTGACTCTTCACATCCCTATTTTTCAAAAATGTCAATATCTGAAAAAACCTTGACATGCTCTATCAATCAAATGGGTAGCCATCTCTCAAACAGTCAATGTACCACACTTGAATATCTGTGTGCTTGTACCTCAGCCCTCCTCTTCTGTGTTTCTGCCCCTCTCTTATTTTGTTCCTCATTGTCCATGTGCCATTTTACAGCTCTATCATGATGCCACGTTGATGAGCTCCAGCTCCATAAACATGGCATAGATGGCTGTCATCTTCACCTCCTGGAACTGCATTAACTGGAGTGACCTCTCTGGCTGCCGGTGACAATCGTCTGTCAACGCTGCTTAATTCCTAGTCTTGTGAGGGTCAAGAGCTGACACATAATGAGGCTTGACAGTGTTGGAGGGTTATACGAGGGTCTGGTGTCAACAGCGGCCCCAGCATCATCATGTCAGAGGCAGGATGAAGGTTCAATTCTAGCCACGGAGGTAATCCGAGCACGGCCGCGCTGATCCCAGGGCCTCGACTGCCTATTGACACACATCAGAGCATGGACGCAAAACAAATTAGCATCAGTCAATATTGTCTCCCTCCTCCTGCCTCCTGACATAGCCACCCAAGAGCGGCCATGTTTACCTCACCTCCAGTCAAAACAACAGACACAGGAGTGATAGAAAATCCCTGCACTGACTCTCAAGATCCTTTTTTTTGGTTGGAGGGAAATACAATTCACAATTGTATCTGTAGCATCCATTTCAGCTCAATTGTGAGATTATTCTCTTTCTTATTTCTGACGATATTCCATGCAAAATATATGGTTTAGGGGAGACAAGCTGTGCAGAAGAAGGAGATGAGACTAAAGAGCTCTTGTTTTGTCTGCTAAATGTGATAATATAACTTCTGTTGTGTAAAGGTGCTGGGCAGTGATGTGGAAAACACTTCAGATATGCTAATCAAACATATGGCACTTCTAGGAACAAACAAGGATTGGTATTCTTGTCCTACAAGATAAAAAGGTTACTTGGTTTTAAATGTAATTTGAATGCGTCCAAGGGCTGTAATAGGCTGAGGTTTCTCTGTGTTTTTTTTTTTAATTCGTTTGCATACGGGAAAGCAGAGATTGCTCACACCTGTTTTTTCTTTTCTTTTCCCCTCTCTGCAACCCCTCTACGCCCCCTCCCTCTGCTGAAAGCCATTACAGAAATACAATTTCTAATACCTCCGCACAGGTCTTCGATCGACTGCAAACAAATTTATATTCAGGCGGTAAACAGAAAGCTGCAGAGATTTATTTATTGAGTGTGGAGGAGAGAAACAAGCTAGCGCGTGAACCCTGAGTAACCTCCGAGCTGACATGAAGATGGATCAGTGCACCATGCAAATGCATGGAGAGAAGGGATATATTGCACTCAGTCATTCAGCACATCGCTGCCTGTAGAATCCCATTAACTCCCACAGCTGGGACCATATTTCTGTGTTGTAAGAATGCAGTTAGAAGTTGTTCATTACACTGAATTATTTTTTAATTACTGAAGACCTAAAATACATAGGAAATAGTGCTAAAAACAAACAATAAGAACCGAAGCAGCTCCATGTATGAGGTTATGAACAATTAGTTTAGCAGTTATGTGACCTACAAATAATAATAATAATAGTAATAATAATAATAATAATAATAATAATAATAATAATAATAATAATAATAATAATAATAA
>JAQQZY010000027.1:20346391-20366282 GCA_030068375.1 Ostorhinchus rueppellii | reverse complement strand
TAATTCGCATCAGTGGATAATAGTAATAATAATAATAATAATAATAATAATAATAATAATAATAATAATAATAATAATAATAATAATAACAACTGTGTATTTGTAGGCCATTTAAATTCATTCTAATATATTATAAATATATTGGGATTTTTTTTATTTAATCCTATTTTATTTTAATAACCTATATAATTATAAAGACGTGCCACTTTTCATAACGGCGTTTGTCATTTTTATTTGCACTATATCGATAGTAACTGAATTAATAAAATAAAAAGAAACTCTAAAATAAGACTTTAATAAATAAATTGTCATATTTCTTTGGTAATTCACAATTTCTGATAAAGCGATTCCAATGCGATGAAGAAAAAGAAATAAAAAAAAACACAATTTGAAGACGTATATGAATCCCATAATATTTGAACACATCAGTGTATCTTCTACTCTATTATTGTCATTTATTTGTACATGCATGCTGGTAGCCTGAGTCACACAGTCATGTGTAAATTTAAAAGTAGGTCAACAAACTAAACTTGTGCAGCCTCCTGACATTTCCACTGCTGCTGCTGCTGGATGCTGTATATGTAGCCATTTCAAATGTGTCATGTTTTATGACAGTGTGGGTGCAGCAGTTGTGGATTTTGGAGGTTTTATTTTCAGCACATCTGTGTCTGTCTGAACTTTCTTTTAGTAGCTGCAGTATTGTTTGCACGTGCATGAAACGTATGAGGATGAGTCACTGCTGAGTAAACACACAGATGGAATGAAAAAAAAAAGACAAACATAAAGGCAGTGGAATCGAAATAAATACCAATAGCAGATTTTTAGAATGCATTTAAAAACAGCTGAGGGTTGTGTGGTTGCACCTCGGATCAACATGTCCTCTCTGTCAGTAACTTCTTGATCTTTGCTCGGACCGTTTTTTTTGTATTTGTTGGAGGCTAATTACAAATCTGCTGCCACTGAACTTCTAAATACCAGCTGTCACGACCTCTGAACCCATTAAGTGTGCCTTTCATATGACCTAAGCCCTTTACTAAAGAGGGCCGCGGCTTTTCAAGAAGCATTCATGCATTTACATAATCCATTAGCTCCATCAGTGGAGCTCTGTATGATGGTAATTCAGCTGTTGGCAAAGAAAGTTAGCATTGTTGTGGAAAAAATACCATTAAAATCAAAATTATCGCATCAGAATCTCACGCCAAAAATATGTTAAGACCAAAAAAGTGTTGTTATGACACTAAATGATGCTCTCAAATATAAACATGTCCTCTGGTGTCTGCTTTTATGCTCCATATTTGATTAATAAAGTTAAAGAGGAAGAAAAAAAAGGGACACTAAAACCCCTGACCTGGTTTGGCTACCTGTGTGATGAGGCCCACGCAGGCCCTCAGAGGCTCCTCACACACACACACACACACACACACTGAACTTTCTTGCTGTTTTTAATCAGAACTGTAGCCTAATTGTTTGTTATTGAAGCGTTGACCTGAAGTGAGTTTCACAACTTGCTTGCTCGGCTTAATCAGTGTTGTCCTCCCTGATGACAGAGATGTCCGGCTATTGGCCGAGACTAAGAGGGCACGTCATCTCCATCAATCAGGGACTGCTGTTTCCCCTCTGAGGAATGTCCCCTCGGTCGTCCAGCCGCCTGACCATGCGTTGCTGGATGCATGAGAGGCCGGGCATGAAGTGCAACCCCGTCCAATGATTATGCAGGGAAGAGGTGATAATGACTTCCTATCAAGAGTTAACGGCCGAAGGGGAGAGTAGCCCTCTGTTCACAGGCTGCTGCCGAGTAAAAGGGGTCATAAACCCAGACCTGGGCTGCAGGACGCATCCTGAACTCTGCAGTGGAGACGAACACAAACTGGAGGAGGAAGTTTCCTTAGGATTTGATTCCCCGCATCCACGGTACTTAACTCTCTCGAACAGTGTGACTCTGTACACCTCTCCGGACAGCCCTCCTCCTCCTCCTCATCCTCCTCCTCCTCCTCCTCCAGTGTGTGAGACTCTCGAGGGCTTCTCCACGCCGGCCTGCCTCCACTCGTCCCGTGTCCCCTGGCGGTGCAGGGCGCAGGGGCAAGGCTCTGCAGGGCGCGGATCCTGCGCGTCAAGCAACGGCAACACCGAAGCGCGACGCTCCGTTTTTGGGTCACTTCCAGAGCAAATTCATAATAATCATGTCTCCGATATCCACATCTCCGTGGGAAGTTCATCTGAAGCGGACGTGGCTGATATGGATGAAAGGAGTAAAACTTTTGAGTGGATGAAAGTGAAGAGGAGTCCATACCGGGCGGGTGAGTTTAGTCAAGGAAGAATGAGCACGGCTGTTAAAGTAACCTTTACAAAGAATACATCGATCTAGATTGACTTTTATTTGATTTTAAGACTTAGAAAAGTTTCATTCAAAGGTGTAAAAGTTAGCGGGCTTTGCTGAAGTTTTCTCCACAAGCTGAAAAAAAAGACACAAAAGCTGACGTATTTTGTGCGTCAGCGTGCACCGCGCATCCGAATCCAACAGGAGCAACTTAAAGCACGTTCTAAACACTTTATGGGGACTTTCTGGAGCAGACCAAAACCTCTGAAAACTATAGCTGCTCAGTGGACGCCACATTTGAATATGCACATGAGGAGCCGGTTAGTATTTCCTTAACGGTGCCATGTTCATGTATGACTGTTAGCTCATTTTAACACTGCTCCACCTACTGTTCCAAAACCAAACAGACGCACAGGAAGGCGGATGCACAGCATTAGGCCCTTCAGCTTCAGTGAATATTCAACCTGGAAAACGATCAATGACAGTATTTACCCCTGCTCTTCCTAACCAGTAGCCTTTGAATAATGCAGCAGACCACTGCCTGTCGAGACTCACAGGAAGTTGAGTAAAACTTACTCTTGTAAGCTGGAGTGCTCCCTGAGTATTGATTAGTTGTCTGTTTGTAATGAAAGCCCTGGTGTATTGATTTCAGTTTGCAGCACCTTTACATGTGTCCACCTTTTTAACATAATTGCTGTCACAGATCATCATTCCCCTGACTGATGAGTCCTGGGCACAGCGCCCACAGAAGAATACATATCTCAGGCTTTGAAAAAATACCAATAGTCTGCTAATGTGAAAAATGCCTATCAATCCTCAATTTTATATGACTTATAGTATCTTATATAGATTCTTCATTTGATCAATAATGTCAGCTGAGTGACTGGCCGCTGTACTTTGGGTTGGGTTTCATAAATTTCTCGTGGAGGTAGATTTACTGCATGGTGGTCCACCCTCCTCTGTTTCCACAGTCTGCTGCTGCTGCTGACCCAAATGTTCACTGACCAAAAATGCAGGATGGCTTTAGTCAGACTGGTTAGAGGCCTGTGTTTGTCTGTAAGAGATGCAACAAACACAACTCTTAAAGAAACACTCAGTGGGTAAAATGGCTGACAGAAGCTTGCAAAACAGTGAGGTTAAAACTTTCAATTTAAGATCATAACACTATAAAAGTACAATTTCCAGCATTTGGTTGTCTACTTATTTAATACTAATGCACAGATTATAAAGAAGAATGTCACTTAATAAAGCAAAAGGAGACGTTAACACATTTAATTTGACTTTGAATCAGAAATATTACCATCACAACCCAGCTAAAATAAAAACATTACCTTCTGACGATGTAAATCCAGATTATTTTGTTAAATGTGCATCTTGTAAAGCACACCTTCATAAGAAGCCAATTGAAAGAGGCACACCACGACTGGAGCTGAAATATTAAAATGAAGCATGGGATAAGAGACACAAAATTGTTAGACAGCATTTCATTAGTACTTATGTGTTAAAAATGAAGATTTGTTAGAAATGAAGTGCATTATTTTTGATGATGCAACTGTGAGATGAATAAATGGTGACATCTTTCATTTTAAAGTCAGAAATATCACAAACATGTGACAGCAAAAAAAAAAGAATATTATCCAGCTCTAACATTCACAGTCCAGATTATTATTATTTTTTTTTTATAAAGCGTCATTTTCAGTAATGTCACTTCTGCAGAGGTAGAAGTGACAGCACCTTTGATTTGACTTGAAGCTGGATATTAATGAATAATTAAATACTGCGAATGCTGCTACAGACCAAATCCATTACTATTTGTGTGCTTAAAATTCCGGTTTGTCTGAAATAATGTGCCCATAAACACCTGGATAAATGTTATTTCTGATGATCCTACTGGTGAGACACATAATAAGTGACATTAACACCTTTTGGTTGGTGATATCATTCATAAAACACATTTTGCCTCTCGTCTCCTCCTTATCCATGCACTTCAGAAAGTCATTTTCTCACACCCACCCACACACACTCACACACACACACACAAAGACTTCTCCTCTCATCCCCTCACTACTGTTAGTATCTCTGTAACCTCTTTCTGTATCTCTCTGAAGGGGATCATCTGTAGGAGTAACTCATTAGTGCTACTGTGTAACTTGTAAAAGAGTCATTAGTGAAAGTATGCTTTACTCTGGAGGGTGTATTGGTTTTGGCACAAAACAAAGTCGCTGCGTATTCTTCCATGTTGAAAGGCCTCCACAGACCTGCTGTAACCTGATCTCCTGGCTCAGTGTATATACTCCCAGTGCGTCATTCTTCAATTATGCTTTGACAGCACCTGAATTACTGTGGGCTGGATGCCCAGATGACTGAGGCAATGTGTATCGATCTATCCCTTTTCTTCTTCCCTCTCCTTGGCTTGGAAGGCCCTTCCATTCCCTTTACAGGCTGGCTATTTTTAAGCGTGCAAGTCATTCCTCAAATATTTAGTTTGATTCTTTTATGCCTTCTGGCCGGCATCAATTCTATTATCTTTGGAGCCATTAATCAGGACGTGCATGTGATTTGCACTCCTGAAAGCTGAAGTTCTTAATTACGTACAGTTCCCCTGTATTGGTGCTTCATAGTCACTGCCCTCTAATTCCTCGACTCGGTTACCTTGACATTCATTTTCTTAAAACACAGATGTCGACATTTATCCTATAACTGACCTTTCCATCTGCTATGCTTTTCCAAGTGGCTAGAGGCCTGTTAACCTTCCTTTCTATGAATTGTGGTGGGAGACATTGCACACTACACCTGGCACACTGACTCCATTATGCAGCAGCAGCAGCACATTTTCTCAGAGGCAAAGACACACTGACGACTGCCCACAATGTCAGCAATGAAAAAGCAAGATGTAACTGTGGCTCCTGTCATTCATTGCACATAAGTAGCACAGATGATACTTTAATGTGTAACCCAGAAACCTCAGAGGAAAAAATAGAGACGTTTGGCATTAATGCAGTGTTTGAAAGGATTTGTAAACTGTTAAACTGTCATTGACACAGAAGGGCCCAAAGGCAAATTATTAATGATTCTGATGAATACAGTTAATGGACTGTAAACGCTGCAAAGTTGCTTTGAATCACCAAAGATTATACTGCCTTCTTTTTCACATACGTAAAACAGAGCAGCACTTTTATGACAGCGATTTCATGCACGGGTCCTGCACACACTTTAACGTTACAATAACAGCTTTGCAATATTTAATAATCCACTACAACTGCTCCAGATGGGTGTCAGTGTAGCCCAGTGTCCATTGTTCACAGTGTGGTTTGTGATACTGTTGCATGAGAATGCAGTTTATTCTGTGTGTTTGTGTTATTTTGTCTACACGGAGATGATCCACGTTTCCAGCATGCAACCGTTTTGTGAAAACAGATAGCAAAAAGATTTTACAATGTGCCTATAAGCTATTGCAACACTGATACTCCTGTGAAATACATCTTTGTTACAGACAGAAAAATGGCTCCCGGTGAAGAGTTTCTATCAAAAATCTGGCTCTGGGCCAGATCCCACAAATCAGTTTGTTGGAAATAATTTCATTGAATGCTTGAATATTTGTTCTACTTATTTTTTCAGTGTCAAACAAGTCTCTGAAGATGTATTTTCATATTTCTCATTATCACACAGATTAACAGACCAGTACCACACACAAGTATTAATAATCTACTGTAGTATTTAATTTCTGAGGATTTATGCAAATGATAAGATATAATTAAACATGTACACTGACTAAAAGTGGTTGCATTTTCCAGCTTTTAACTCTGATAGTTTTTCTTGTTTCTTAGATTTGGGCGTGGATAATTTTATTCAGAAGGGTTTTGTGCTTCTTTTGTGGCCAGCCTCATTGATCTTGCTGACGAGTGTTTTCATGTCCTCTGTTCCCAGCCAGGATGCACATGACCTGTGGGTTCAGTATTGTTGGCTCAGGCCTCGGTGCTGTGGAAGCTGGAAGCAGCAGCAGCATCTGCACGGATGGCCATCCCACGGTGAACGGGGCCCCGAGGACCAGCTACAGCACCAAACAGCTGACCGAGCTGGAGAAGGAGTTTCACTTCAACAAGTACCTGACGCGGGCGAGGCGAGTGGAAGTGGCCAGCGCCCTGCAGCTCAGCGAGACGCAGGTGAAAGTTTGGTTTCAGAACAGACGCATGAAGCAAAAGAAATTACAGAGAGAGCGGCTGTTGTCCGAGCCCGGGCCCACGGCGGTGCGGTCCCACGCCGACAGACTGGACACCTGCCCCTCCCCCGGACCGTCCTCGCCAAAACACCTGCCCCTGAACTTGTGATCCGTGGGAGCTGCGCCGTGCACCATGCGCCACGCACCAGCAGCGAGGGCGAGGGCCAGCCTGCAGATGTTTTCATTCCCGTTTGCATCGGTTTCAATCAGGCTTCACCTTTATTTGCTTACCACGATGGATGCTCATCGCCCAAAAAAAAAAAAAAAAAAAAAAAGAAAAAAGAAAAAAAAGGGCAATGGCAAGTTTCTTCATGCAAGAACGGGTCAAAACAATTTGTCATCCTCCCCGGCTTCAGACTGGCGCTCTGATTTGAATATTAAAATCCAAGTCATTGCAGCCTGCTCCTATCTACACAACGTAAACGGAGATACAAAATTATATTAATTGTCCATAGAAACTGTGCCAGTCTATTTGTTTATTTATTCGGAGCTATTTATTCAGGATGTGACTCAGTCGAATATATTTATACAATTTATCCACCCAGACGTGAGATTCCTACTTTTATTTAAAACAACCCAAATGAATTATGTATATTTATTTTATATCTACATTTGACCACATTCATTTTATTAAAACTATATTTTAATAAATAGGCTTTACCAATTATTCCACCCACTTCCACTGCTGCAGCTTCTTTCTCTTGCACTCATAAAGTTGCAAGATTATAAATATATATTTATAATGGAAGTTTTTATTTTTATTGTATTTTATTTCAAAGTAAAAAGAGTAAAAAGTCAGATGCACCTGTTGTAAACAAAGCACGTCTTGAAAGTGGCGGATAATGATCAGACTAATACACCTCAAAACCCCAGTGATTATTTTAATGTTGCACTGTACTCTTATTTTATTTTTTATTTTATTCGGGTTTAATGTTTTCATCAGGCTCCGTCCACGAAAACATTAAAATGCCACAATTGACTGATAGATTTATTGACCGCTCGTATTATGAGTATTGATCCGTGGTGATCCATCTATTTGAGGCACAAATCTGGGAGTATTTGCATGCATCTGTAACTGCATGTTAATGGAATGGAGAAACATCACGATCGGGAGTTGTTGCGTCTTTTATTACCCCTATACATGCATCAGAAAATGATAATTTAGCTTGAACACTCATGCGGGAGAGCAGACAATAAAACGCTGTCTGTGCTGTTTTGCACATCAACCAATAAATTGTGTGGCCCCAGCAGTTCGAGCAACTAAATATTCCTTCTAGATTAATATCTCGTCTCATATAAAGTAAATGATAGTAAAGTCGGCCCTTAAACACAGTTATGTTCGCGGTAATGCAACATGTTTTTATCATGTTAATGTCTATTTTAATAACAGGAAATGGACCATCAGACATATTCATTTGATATGAGTGTGTTTTTCTGTCACGTGAAGTTTGCAATGTCCAAAATGGATATTAACCCTTTGATGCATAGTGGTCACTGCAGTGGACATGTATTCTACAGCTGTTTTCTTGTTGTTTTAGTTCCATATCAGCCAACACAGTGGACACTCATGCATGATCTCATACATTATAATTCACACCATTACTGTAACTTTATGTTCTAGATTAACCTGATCTACAGTAACATGTTTGAGTGTGAATCAAGTGCTAGTTGTTTGTAGACTGTAATTAAGATTTTTTTCGTTTTTGTTTTTTTTGCATATTATCTCCATGAAGTGTCATAACTACTATGATAGTAGAAGTAGAGTATGTAAAAATGAGAGAAAACATCAGACTAGCTGCATTAAAATATTCAAGTATATCATTTTTTGATATTGCATCAAAAATTAAACGCTTGGTGTGTAAATGAGTGGACATTTTTGTAACAATAAAAAATAGTTTCATTCAAAAAATTTCAATCACGTAATTTTTTTCATGCCTAAAGAGGAATAAAAACACTAAGGACAAAAAACGTGACTAAAGTTTTTGTAATTCATGCATCAAAGGGTTAATCATTATAATACTAATGTGATCGTTTTGCATTGTCACTACTGTCACTTTAAAGCTTAAAGTCAGGGTGTTCTAATCTAAAGGCTGAACAGGTGCTCTCACTGGAATAAGGTATAGCATGAAAAATCACAAGGAGATAATTGCGCCTCTGCAGGGCACAGGACTGGACATGCAGGCTGCAAGGCCAAACTAATATATGCAGTTACACCAGGGTTCACCCCTCACCTCTTGACCTTTGTCTTGCCTCAGGACAACGATGACCCGGTCAGCGGCTCAGAGACAGAAAGATGCACCATTAATTCGGGTGACCTCAAAGTCTGAGCTTTTTCTTTTCTTTAGTTTTCTCTTTTTTTTCCAACAAGCAACTGGGAGCACTATTGTTCTTGTGTTGGGTCTGTATGGCCACACCATAATATTTCATCAAGCTGAATAGAAAGGGAGACCAGGCCATATGATAATTGTTCACATTATAATTCCATACCAGGCCAGATAATGCATTTTTTTCACCTAGAGCTAACCTAATTTTTGCCCCGTCTCTTATTTTAATAAGCCAAAATATGCTGCTTGCTCACTTTATAAACTGGATGAAGAGTCTTTTTCACCCAATAGGTTTTTAGATATAAGCTACAGACCTACTTTTAATAGCAAAGTTGACAAATGAAAGTTACTTGAAAATACTTAACACTTAACATCAGAGTCAGTATAAACAAAATTTAGCACAAGTATTCATTACAAGGCTGCTGCTTGTATATTTCATATGTATTTGCTTGAATAATTAAAAAAAAAAATCCAAACATTCATCCCCTCCGAATAATATCTTTTATAATTATCATATCATAAATTGTAAGCGAAACCTAGAATGGGATTAAAGTTTATACCTAAGGGTCTGCACTGCCGCTTTTGACAGCACAAACATTTAAAAGTTTTATTAGTAATCGATCAAAATAATTTTACATGCAGGCGAGACTAAAAATGTGTTGAACTCGGTCCATTATAAATTTGCATTTAAACAAATACACTCCATTAAGCCTGCCTTTCTCTAAACAAAATAGCACAAAGTGGAATGTTTAACAAAACCATCAAATGTTTCCGTCCTTTTTAATGCAAATAAGTGTGTACTTGTGAAGGTTATGAGGATGACACAGATGAAACAATGGTAATAAAGAGAGTGAATGCAAAAATGTTTTTCCATGTCCAGTGTTCCTATACTGAGAAGTGTGTTAGGTTGACCTTATTAGAAACTCTTTTATCATCTTGTGCAAATATGTTCCCTTGCCACAGGGCTTCAAGTTACAGGTTGTAATGTGCACAGAGGATACTTTGCAGCAGGTGTGCACTCATGGTAAAAAAATAAAATAAATCCAAACTTATATTTCACCACAGTTTCTAGTCAATAATGCATTCACTAAAAAAACAAAACAAAAAAACACAACAATTTCAAACAGGAGTGAGGTTTAGAAATGTTGCACAGGGAAAAAACGTAATGTGAATTATAGGGAGGAGATGCAGGTGAAAAGAAGAGTTGATTTATTTTGGGTGAACTATCACTTTAATTTTATTCTGTGGCAGCTTCAACATTTGCCTCTCAATTGATGAAAGCAGAACCACATTGTTTGTTCAGACCTGACATTTAGTTCGAAAGCGTTTGAGTGTGACTCTACTCTGATGAATTTGTGCTCTTCTGTAATTCCTTTCTGAAGATGTACGGCAAGTTCGTAAGACTGACAGCTGTGCCGTGTGTATCCGCAAGCAGACGCATGGTAAATGTGAGGAAAAAACACAAAAATAACTCAAGTTAAAATGTGTTGCTGCCACAGGTTGGACCAGTCGTCACAGTCAACAAGAGGGAATTTTCCTCCCTTTTATTTTCCTCCTCTAGCATTAATTTTTCATGATAACATTTCTACCAAATCTTTTTTTTATATAACTAATTAATTCAGTTCATATAGTAAGAAATAAATGTGCAATATTTTCTTCATCTTCTTTTGGAGGGTTGGGACCAAGTGGAGTTAGGTGCGACATTTTTAAAACAAAACTTCAGCTTCATTAAAGTAGTGATGGGTTATTGACAGCTTCTATTTTCTTCCGTATCATCTTCTATATGTGCAGCTGTTATAATTCTCCTGGCAAGTGCAGCACGGCATGAGCAATGAGAACATATGTGGCTTACATTATATTTTAAATGAACACATATAAGTGGGTTTCTACTGAGCTCATTGTAATTAATGCTAAGTTGGCCTAAAATTAACGTAATGCATAATATGCATGTAATATCCTCAGCAGTGCTCGGGGGAATGAAATCCATTGATCAAGTTAAGCCTTTTTCTAACTCTATGTAAAGTACTTATAGATAGCTCCGTTGTTGTTGTTGTTGTTGCTGTAATTACAGAAAATTTGAATGTTCTTTTCCCTTTCAGTTTTTCTGCTCGTCTGATTTTACTGTTTTTCTTTATTTGCAAAGACTTTCATGCACTATTAGTCTTTTTGATCGCTCTCATTCACATATTTGACTACCAAACAATTTGTACATCAAGAAAGTTGCAGTGAAGTGCACCTGTTTGTGTGTCAGTGTGTGCGCCCATGTGTATTTAGATGCACTGTGTATACAATTACACAAATATGTGTTTTGTTTCCGAGGTGCTACTAATAAAGCACTCAAAAAGATACAAAGCACCTATTTGAATAATTGTTCGCTCACACGCGCATGCACACACTCAAACACGAATCCATACATAACACATTGTGACATAGCTACGCTAAACAACATGCACACCAATCCAGTCCTTGCCTCTCCTCTCCTGCTCCACTCCAGGGAGCAGATGTTTGGGGACAGCTTACAGCCTCAGCGAATTTCTGTGTACAAAGCAAACAGCAGCACTCAGCACTTCTGGCTGCAAAGGGAAATTTGCTCTTGAAAAGGGGGGAGGGGAGGCCTTTGAGTCAATGTAAGGTATCATGAGGAAGGGAGGTGGAGTGTGGGTGGGGGGGGGTGAGAAGGGGTGCATGCAAAGGTGAAAGTGTGTCAAGGTTGAGTGTGTCTGTCGTGCAGGAAAATTCCCCGTGTATCCTCAGACATCTGGTGCTGTGCGTCTGCATCGTGCACTGTACATACAGTAGCTCCCTGTGGCATCATGCAGCATCAGGAAAATCAAACCAAGGTGGCTCTGCTACTTATCTGATTGTGGGGAGTTTCTCTGACCTCTCTGTGCAGCTCTGTCTACTCTCTATCTTGGACTGCCCTTTCAAAAGTTGCAGACAAGCATAAAATGAGGAGAAAAGGGGAAAACAATGCAATGAGCCTTTACACAGATTGCTGATCCTGCATCTAAGACACAAGCTACTACCAAGTACTATACAGTATGCTAATAATCTGCCGATTTAATGACCCCTGTCCTGTGTTGGTGTGCTGCTTGTGCTCCCTTTAATTAGTATTCAAGAGGGGAAAAAAATGTTTTAAAAAAAAATTGTCTTTAGTTAAAAGGATTTCTATGGTGACGTCGCGTTAGATTAAATATAACATTTTCCCAAGTGCTTGAATCAATACTTCCTTTTTCTTTTCCATAATTTTTACAGTGTGACTTATGTTTGGCAAGATGTTGCACATAATCTTATGTCAATAGACTCTTATATCCCAACATGTGTGCAAGTAGACACATTTTGACCTCTCATCAGTGTATCATAATCCCTAAACAAACCATCATAAATGAGCCCTGCGATGCTTATTTGTCTGAACGTAGCCCCCTCCTCCTCTGCCCCTGGGGTGAGGTTGCCATAGTGACAGATTCACAGACATATGGAGAGAGAGGAGAAGGGGAGTTGGGTTGAAGGGGTGGGGCTGCAGGGGTGAGGAGAGAGGGAGGGAGGGACAGAGGAGAAGGGGATGGGTACCAGTTTGAGGACATTGGCGCTGTGTCTTTCAGATGTGTCTTTGTGTTTCATCTGTCAATCAGCCATCCGTGTCGGTCTATGCTCAGTGAGAGAGCAGTTCATGAACTTTTCTCAATCACGTCTCTGTCAGGCGCCATCTTGGCTGTACTTCATGGCTGAGAGGATTGATTCACATGTCGCCATCACAGAAATGTGTATCTGTGGGAAACAGACAGACTGCTCCTGTTCGAGTTAAGACTGCATTCACACCGAATTTATTTCCCTTTGTTGATTTTTTCAATAAATAAAAGCGTTTTAGTGGAAAAATCTTTGGAAACAGATGATAAAAAAGAGAATCTATAAATGAAGATGTTTATATACTATCAATATAATGGTTAGATGTAGATTTGGATATAAATATAATCAGTGTAAAACCTATTTTAATTGAAACCATACAGGTTCTGGGATCGCTCCTGTCTGGCTGCAATACTTATCATGAAACCTGGTGGAAGCATAGGGCGATGGGCAAGAATGAACCACTTACATTTTAGATTAAATCCATTAAAAAGTGATGGAGGCTGGGGGTGTTTTTCACTTTTTTTCGTCATAGGAGAGAACCACACAAAGTTAAAATAGTAACAGTCTAGAACGGCACTCAGAAAAAAGACCTCTTCTTCTCATTCCACAACTCTCTTAAAGCACAAACAAACCATAAATTATGACCTATGTTGTTCTGTTATGTGTCAGATGGCGTCACTGGTTAGTGTAACAGAGTGTTACCATAGTAACAAAGGTCATAGGTCTAATTTTTCAGTTGTTAGAAGTTGTCAGTTCTTTTTTTTTTATTTAACTCTCGCTATTTTTATGTATATCTTATCCTCTGCCCATACTATGATTTGCAAAATTGATGTTTTTCTCCACGTTTGGGCTTCTTGCTCATACATAAATACATTTTAGGTCCCAAAAAGTGTTAGTTAAAAGTTAAAAAGTCAAAAATGATGGTGTTACACTTTATATTGTGCATGTGTATTGTTTTGAACATTAAACCACTGCATGACCTCCAGTGGACTGAGGTCAGCACAGAGACGTTTGGAAGATGGGTCCAAGTGGTTTTATAGTGAAATCCATGTAATGTCAATAATCAAATAATTAAAGGTTATTTATATAGCCTCACATCATAACAAAAGTTATCTCATGACTCTTTACATTCAGAGCTGACAGAATGACAACTCACAACACTTCAGATAATTGAAGTTTAGATCTAAACTTGTTGCTGCTCACCATTCACAGTGTCCACAGTTTGAGCAGAAACAACAGGCTTGTCCAAGTCCTTTTTGCACTGACTGTTATGGAGAGCAAAATTTTGTAAGATTCAAGGATGTGTAGACAGAGGAAAAATATATTTGTTTAGAAAAAAAAAATCATGGACAGAGATTTGATGTGAGTTTGTCCATAATCCAGCTTCTATTATTTTCATATTTCTCCTCTGATATATTGTAGGTTTGTTCTCAGTCCATGCCCCACTTCGCTACTGAGTTTCATGAAATTTGGTGGAGCAGTTTGGCAAACTTCTGCAGACAGGCAAAAAAACAAAACAAAACTGGAATCCTCACCTAACTTAGTGAAGATAAAAGTCAACTATGGATAAAAAGCACGTCATAATTTATGTTTTAATAATAATGAGAGGTGGACTATTGGCCTGGGTGGAGGTCTGCACTCTCTGAATGTTCTTCAAATGATCATGAAATTCATTTAGAGGGCTGTGTTTATTGTCCACACTGACTAATCACCATAAGGAAAACAAACACACAGATGTCTTTGCTCCTCACTGACCATGTGCAGATGATGTAATGGACCTTTCAGCCAACCTGAGGATGGACTGACAGTGACAGGGAGAAAGGCTGAGAAGGAAAGGGAGGGAGACTGAGATGGTAAGGGGAGGGTGGAGAGGTGTGTGTGCCGGGGGGGTGAAGCGGCCATCAGGACTGGCCTTGCTGCTATAAAAACACATTTTTTCATCAGCCATTTTATGCAAAGGGGGAAGACCAGGTGCTCAATCAAACCTCACGCCTACTGTTTTATTTTTCATCTTCACCCCTCCCAGAGCTTCTCTCCACAAACCTTCTGCGTGCCTTCCCTCTACCCTTGCTCTATTCTTCTCCTCCTCTTCCTTCTCTTCATGTCATTCGTCTTCCCACCTGCCTCTCCGCTGCCTGCTCTCCAACTGATATGAGAGAGTGACCCACAGGCCCTCAGGGGTCAAGTGATACAAGGTCATTGGCAGGTCATCTCTGCTGACTGGCTGACCTCTAAAAGGACTTCTGGAAGGAGCCAATCAGGTCTTACTCCTTCCCCCTAAGGCGGATCCCCCCTCCCCACCTCATCAGCAGTCTGTGTCACATGACCAGGGCGAGGCGTCAGAGGGAGGATGATTAATGATGCTTTTAGTACCTGTTTAGAATGAAGCTGTCCACACCGCACTGTAATTACCCACTCCCAGGCGGCAGCTGCCCAACATAATTGCTTTTTGTTTGTTGACCTGGTTTATTGCTGAGAAAGATGGCTTTGGCTTTGCTAAGATGGTGTTATGTTCAGTCTACAGAGGTGAGGATGCATGTTTGATAAAAAATTTGCGTGACAGTGAGTGTTTGTAAACTACAAGGTGAGAAGACAGAAGACCTGAGCTCTGAGAGAAAAAAATAGAGAAGATACTGTACGTAACAGGCACAAAGTTGCTTGACTGTACTCAACTTTATTTATAGCACCATTCATACAAACATGCAGCCCACATGACGTCACCTCATAGAATAGAAACATGCAGAAATGGATATGAAATAGAGAACAATCATGAAATTGTGCAAGACTATAACAATGCAATGGTGGAAATAGACACGTTTCAGCAAAGGTAAGGTTAATGCCAGGTAATACATCTGCACAGCTCCATACTAAATCAAAAGATATTCAGTTATGGTATGTTGCCAAAAAAGTCCCTGTCTGGAAATACTGACACATCCAACCCTCCCACAAAAGGTCAAAGACAGCCACACCTGTATGCACATACCACTGAAATACACAATTCTTCAACATGTGCTGTTAAGGAGGGGTGTGTTTTATCATGCATAATTTATATCAACATCTCTAAAGCATGAGAGCTGTGTTGCTCTGAAAATTCAAAACGAAGTTCAGAAGGTCAATAGAATATTGTACCTAGAGATCCCCCTCCCCCTCCCCTCTCTGGCTACATGCCTAAGGCAAATATGAAAATTTCAGTACCTGCGGCGCAGTGCCACGAGGACAGTGACAATGAAACCCAGATAAACAGCCCCTCGTTTGACCTATGGAGAGCATAAATTTACCGTCCATAAATCCTTGAGTGTTTCAGCTCTGTTTGGCGCGTTTGCTGTGGCTCTCTACCCAGACTGAGAGAGGAGAGTGTCGGGTATCAGTGCTGCTGTATGAGCAGCTTTCATCTTGCTCCTGGTTCTCACATAACTCAGTCCTGCAGCCTTTATCACCGCCTCATAAATAACTAGGCTATCGCCTGATAATGTCCGCTTAATGCTTAGTCAATAAAGCCCACAGTAAGAGGGGCCTTTTTTAGCCTCTCTCCTGTACATAAATATAAACAGTGCAGTAGATTGATGTGATGGGCAGGCTCTTTCTACACTGGGACAAAAAGAGGCAGCGTGTGGGCCCAGAAGCTGAAGGTGGGCTGTGGGGCTGCAGGTGTTTAGAGGAGATAGCGGGCTGTAATGAGGGGGCTGCAAGAGAAGGGCTGAGTGGATAGCCTTGACTGATCACCTGTGAAAGGCACATACACACTTATACATACAAATGATAGCACACAGACACTAAGGCGCACAGGCACATGCACACTCATTCACACACCCACACACACACTAATGCCATCATTAGTTAACCCATTGATGTCGATGGCTGGTGCACAAAAGCTCATCCTCCCTATTTGAAGGGCATTAGAGCATTATGATAAAGAGACTTCCAAATGGGCTGATTTTGTATCTTGTTAGCATCTTCCTTAATCTATTGACGCATTTGCAAAACTGACCATACGTTGCTACCACAGAATTACATCCGAGGTTGTAGGTTTCATTGTCTTGCACATTGCAGGGACAGTTATCGACCATTCGCACAAGTCATCAGACCATCCAATTCCAGTGCGGCGCCAGGGGCAGCTGTAGTCAGTGTGATGGCTGGAATGGGATCAGACTGAGCCCTGGGGAGACAGAGGAGACTGACAGGGATGTTGCTGAGTTGAACGAGGGGGCTGATTGTGATCCATGAGTTAGTCAGCCCAGCGGCACCTGGGCTTGGAGCAGCAGCTGGGAAAGATGGGCAGGGTGACATGCAGTGGGTTCAAAATGAGAGGGATGATCCAATCAGCTTACAACCACATCATTTGCAAGCTATGGTTGGTGATTTTGTTTTTATTTGGCCTATTTTGCCAGGACAGGTTTGGATAGTTCATCAGACATGGACTACATTTCTCATTTTAGTTTTACTAAAAAGTTCCTGCAGTCAGTTTTAGTTAGATTTGTTCTGGGGATCATCTGGGAACAATTTCTTCATCAGAGCTTTTGTAACACCAGACGACTATAATACAGCTACTGACAGTGACCTTTGTGTCTACTTATATTAGCTTAACTTGCCAAAACCACACTGCTCAACCACTTTAATTTCAGCAGTGATTATGAAGAATAAGTCATATTGTATTTGAGAAGTCATGCTTAGCACATGCTCACCTCATGGAACCAACTCACTAAATATTCCCATTATCACGCTCTATATTTATCATTTTCTCCACATAATTTAAAATGTTCCGATGTTTCATAATGTGAGGTAAGATTACAAAAAATATTTAAAAGGTTAAATGAAACTAGCAACACAACATGCACATATTATGGTGTTAAGTAGCTTATGTCAATTATTGCCAACAGGTTGGAAGTTTTTTATTTTTTATTTTTTATTTTTACAAAACAAGGCACATGAGTCACAAAACCTTCACATATGAAAGTAAAATATATGCAACAAATGTCAGTTTGTGAGAGTATATGGAACAACGGATTGATGTATCAGTCTAACCCTGTTGCCCTGCAGATCATAAACACTAACAAACATCTTTACTTGCAGTGGAGCAAATGTTAAACAGCGTGTTACATTTTAGCTATTTATTATGTATGCAAAAGAGCAGAAGGATAACTTTAATTAATGTTTACAATTTTTAACATTGAAATTCACAACGAAGCTAAGCATCAAAAACAGCAACATCACTATGTCACAATCCAGAAAATATGACCTCACAATTAATGCGCAGCATATAAGGACGTGTAATACAAATGACTCAACACCCAACCCTGAAGTAACTTTTTTCTCAGTACTGAAATGCTAGTTGCTCTTAGTGTAGCTCCCCTCTTAATATGCCACAGAGTTAGCAGCAGCAGCACAACAGCTATTTTTCAAAAGAATGCAGAGAGATGGGATTATTACAGATGAGTTTGTCTGACTCTGGATAAGTAATACAATAAACGTATTTGATAAAATACTGGGTGTACTTAAACACATTAACCAGTATGTCTACAAAGGCATCACTGTCATCTGCCGCTTACACTGGACATCATTTATCAGTATTTGCTTTGCCGAACAAGACTAAAGACTGTACGAAGGAAGACTGACCGTATAGGAAAATGTTTGTAGGTTCTCTCTTTATTCAGGTTGATGTTGGTTATGCAACAGTTTAAGAAGTGTGGTACTTGATTAAAACCTGATTTGAATCTCTCATAGGAGGAAGACCCAGTGTTGAGGTTGAGTAGGGGCCAGATTTAGGAGGAAGGTGAGCTCAGGGGTGCCCACAAACTACTGAAGGCACCGCTCCGAACACTGCGGCAAATGAATCTCCTGGGTAATGGAGACAGAACTATTGCAAAATTAGGAGAGACATTAACTGGGGTATCAATAAATAAACCTCTAATTAGGAAAAAAGAAGCGGAGCGGAGCAGGAGCAGGAGCACTGGGGGAGAATATCAATGGCACGCTCACATCTGTATGCAGGCACAGCTCTCTGGTGAGGGGCAGGGCCTCACGGGGGCTTCACCAATGGCATCGGCTCACCCATCCATTCTTGACCCGCCCTGGTGGAGAGTGTGCCCACTCTTTGACTGTGCAGTGAACCCAGATCATTGCACCCCCTCTGTCTCCCAGTGCAACTCCCAGTTTCTTCTCTTCTCTTCTCTTCTCTTCTCTTTTCTTCTCTTCTCTTCTCTTCTCTTCTCTTCTCTTCTCTTCTCTTCTCTTCTCTTCTCTTCTCTTCTCTTCTCTTCTCTTCCCTCTCTTAACCAGCTTATCTGAGTGCCCTGAGTGTGCTGCTGTGCTCTGTGACTTCGCCATGATTGATTGTGGTGGGGGTCCTCCACTCCCTTGGTGAGAGAGAAAATGGAGGAGGGAAAACAGAAGACAGGGAGAGAATGGAATGGGCAAAGCAGAGAAGCCTGGAGAGAGAGAGAGAGGGAGAGAGTGTATGATGGGTAAAATGAAACAGAGGCGGCATTTGTCTCTGCTCACATGCATGTGTCTCCATCTATCGGTGTACATACAATACCCAAAAAATATGCACATTTTTTGCAATCTGTGCATGTTTCTTTGAGTGTGCACATGCAGGTAAGCAGCCAGTTCTAATGTGTCAGGATTAGTTGACTGTCTGACCAGCAGGGGGATGCGGTGGTACAACCTAGGTGTTGGTGGAGGCTGAGGGTGGAGGGGTGCGTGGCGCTGACCGCTCCCTGTCTCTCCCCCTCTGTTCCCTGGAGGGTAATAAAGACTGATGACACTGATGCTGTGCCATCCGGCTCCACAGTCTCCACTGCACAACCATTTGCGCCATCATTTATCCCGCTCCCCCCCTCCCCGCTCTAATTCTGCTTTAATAACCGCCAGCTCCATTCATCAGTGTATTGACGGGCATGACAGGCGGTGCGGCACACACTAACTCCCTGCCCTTTACTCGCTCACAGCCGGGGTCAGCGCGAGGTCACACAGTCAATAATCACAACACACCTCACTGTCACCTTGGAGCGACTGCATGCCCTGCATATCTATCCTCACGCATGCTCCGGCTCCTCATTGACTTTACTGCTTAGTACCCAGCACTGTGCACATTTGTTATGGTCTCCGAGCTTTGGGCAGAGTTAGAGCAGCACCACAGGAAACATGCACAGAGGAAGTGTCAATGTTGCTCCACTGGTGATCCAAATATGTGTGGGCTCAGAGGACTCCGCTCCATTAACTGAGCTAGAATATTCAAGTCATGCAATGTCAAAACAATTTACTGCATGACCCCAAAGTACGTATTCTTTTAACACAGCAAGAGTAAGTCTGTCAAACGCAACACCGTATTTACAATTTGCTCCCACCACTTGGGTTTTGGAAGAGAAGGTTTCGGAGCGGGGGGGGGGGGGGGGGGGGGACGGG
>JAQQZY010000027.1:20315056-20333813 GCA_030068375.1 Ostorhinchus rueppellii | reverse complement strand
ATAATAATAATAATAATAATAATAATAATAATAATAATAATAATAATAATAATAATAATAATAATAATAAAACAGTAGACCCCCTGTGTCTACTTGTGGTTTTGCTTCTCACACCCACAGACAATCTAGTGTCATGACTTTGTTTGATGTTGAATATACAGTATAAGAGGGTTCAATCCGGGGTTGCCCTAACACTCCATCGTTTTATCTTGTGATATTCATCTATGTCTGCTCCTCTATCTTTTCCATGCATTTCCAGGTGATGCTGTATCATGAGCACATCTGTTCGTCTCCTCCTCTTCTCTTCTGTCTGCGTCTCGCCGTCCTTCTTCTCTCAGTCTTCTTCCCTTCCTCTTTTTGTTTTTTCTCCCACCTTTACCTCTGCCTTTTCCTATCTTTCCTTCCATTTTCATACTGATGCCCCCCCCCCTTCCCCTCCCACGCCTCCCTCTCTCTATATCCCCGTCTTCCTTGCTCTCTCTCTCTCTCTCTCTCTCTCTCTCTCTCTCTCTCTCTCGGCGCTGATGAATTGCCTTCCCCTCCCGGTGAACTCGACCGATAATCCTGGGGAAGCAGTAAAAGACCATCGATCAGCCTTGCAGACAGGCCCACAAGCCACAGCACAGGAACAACACGCTAACAACAAGACATTGCACTTGGCTCTCAATGTATGTATATATGCTCATCTATGCACAGCCATGCATGTGTGTGTGCACGAGCATGTGTTAGTATACATGCAACATGCACACTTAATGCACACACCTATTTGAGATGAGGAGGTGGCAACTGGAGAGGGGAGATGCTTTTGTCTTATATGTCCAACACAATGGATGTTTTTGCACAGAGTGGAGCGCTGCTTTTTTGTGTTTCATGTACTATGTTTAGCTGCATTTGTCACCAGCATGCTTAACATACATACACTGAAGAGTTCCCTCTGTGCTCATCCTGCTTCCTCACGTGATCACCCCCCTGCTGTGTGTCATCCGCTCGGAATGCATGCACATATAGACTCCCTTAAATGTCTATGTGCGTGTGTAGCTGTGTCAATATCTGTGTGTTTCCCTCTTGAATGTGTACGGATGTCAGCATGTGTGTGTGTATACTATTTGTATATGTATGCAGCACACACAGGGGTCATAAATCATCTGGCATTCTCTTAGGCCCATCCTGGAGGAGAAGGGAAGAGAATGCACACGGTCTTGGGCAAAGCTTGATGGCTATGAAATTGACCAATTGATTGATTAATACAATTAATTTTGCACCATGCTTTTATGGCTGAGAAACCAAGCGATCATTAGTTTGCAACAAGCAAGTGAAGACAGCTGGAGTGTTCTATAATTTCCACCGAAACATAGCAAACGACTAGATTCTGCTACAGGCTTAGGGTAATGATAAGCTGCTGGCTATTGGTTTAAGTTATATGACATGATATGATAGCTTAGATGGTACAAAGTCATGTATGACATCCATTCATCTTCATTCTACATTTTGCACACAAAAATAAGCCAAGTTGAGCGATTCAAGCATAAGGCAGCCAATGGTCATTATTCTATCCCCTTAAATATGACAAATGGAGTAGTTCTTCTATTGAATCCCATTCTTTACATGCCATATTACAACGCACTCCTCTTCGCCAGTGTAGAAGAGCTTGACCATAAAAAGCCAGTTGCTCAGAAAATAAATCTCCACTTTGACAACCGGTGAACTGCTTTTCATTGAGGAGGCTCACCATTCATACTTTATCTCCCTTTTTATTTTGGAACTGTTTGTGAGTTGTCCTTCAGTGCCTTTCTCTCTGCTGCCTTTGTTCCTAATGTACTGGCAAGGCTGACTTCATTAAGCCCTGTATGCGGCAAACACATTTATGTCCTATTTTCATTTTTCCTATTTCATTTTGCCGTGATACACCACAGCACTGCCACCAAAGCGGAAAATAAAGCCCCTATCAGGCTCCGAGCCATGTACAGTTTGTGAGCAAGGTGACACCTTGTGGCTGAAGAGGAGAACTGCAACAACTACTGAAATCCAGCAAACACAAGAGGAGGACCAGCTGATGCACTGTACAATGCAGCTTATTCCCACCAAGGGAGGTAACCTACAATTACTGGCAATTTTCAGCTGACAGAACAACGCCTGTGCAGCAACCCGCACCCCACAAACCTCAAAAGACACCTGCAACAGGTATCTGTGGTATTTTACAAGTATGAGGAGGCGTTTCAGGCCCTGATTCTTATAATACTTGAGGAATGACTTAATGTGAGGGCGTGTGAAGGTGCGTGTGTCCCTGTGTGTTTTCCTGAGAGTGAAACGCCACTGCGGACATTGACAGATCGCAGGGGAATGTTCAATTGCAGGTTGTTGCGTCTTGCTGTCATTGGACTCATCTGTCACAGGGCAAGGCTAGCTGGGAGGCAGGAGGAGGCAGGAGTGAGGGGCGTCACTCCTACTGATGATGATCACGCCAGGGCTCCTGCCAAGCCGGCTGCTGGCCCTGTCTTGCTCCTGTGGTCCCCAGGAATTCTTCTCCTTTACAGCCAGCTCCAGAGCAATAATAATAATACAGCTTTGATAGAATACACTTTAGACTGCAAGCTGAAGCAGCAAGGGATTTTCCCACTTTTGCACAGTGCAGCTTTGTGCCTCTATCTCTCCATCTTTTGGCTACATTGCTGTGTTGACTACACAGAATCTTTGTTAAGATTAATTTGGCAGCTTGAGGGATTGTTTTGGCTAGATGATGAGACATTTCTTGCTACAAATGCCACACACAGATACACTGCCTGAGAGATGAGTCAATACCACGCCCTCAGGAACAGAACTGATCGGACCTGCTTCCCCCCCCCCCCCCCCTCTCTCTCTCTCTCCACGAGTTCCTCTTATCAGCTTTGCTCTCCAATAACCTTTCTTGTGTCTTTCTGAGCTAACTCATTACTTCCTCACCCTTCCCTTCTCCTTTGTTTCTTCTTCCTGTGAAGAATCTGTTGTTGTCATTCTGACACAGGGCTGCACTTTCACATGGGCACCCTCTACAGTCAAGGCTGGGAAGTGTCTTTGTTGTTACATGAGAAAGGATACAAACAGGAAGGCCAATTACAGCCCAGCAGTCATCTATCTGTCAACCATCTGACAGGAACATAGCACAGCCAAATATATGACTCCCTCATAAATCACAGCATCTCATTCTAACTAGCCTGTCTTGTGTGAGTAATTAGTAGTATCATGCAGAAGCATTTCAACGTCCCGAAATACCATTAGATCATTTTACTTTTGATTTTCAGTCACTTTTCTCCAAAACCCACACACTCAAATAGCCAAATGTTCCTGAAAATTATATGCATAAAACTGATTTAGGAGGCACTCAGGAAATCGATCATGCAACAGAATCGTTTAATGTTTAAGGAAGGGCCGTATGATTTGTGGATGTTGAAACAGAGTTCATATTCCACATTTAAAGATTAAAAAGAGGACCTTGTATTTTCATAGTGAGCACTAACCGCCTCATACCCCCTTGCAGCAGTCCCACCCTGAGAGCTCCATTGCTATTGCAGATGCTTTATGACGGGCAATTTAGCTTCAGCTGCTATCTGAGCCATCTCAGGAATGGACGCGCTTAGAATCAAGTGCAATAAAGCAGAGAGGGAAGTGGAGAAAAAGAAGGGGGCTGAGAGAAAATAAAAGGAGACAACAAGCTTGTCTGGACAAACCCTCTGGACAAAAGGCTTGGGGGTAGGGTGTCCTGTGGACACACACACAAACACAAACATTGGTTTCCCAGGCATTCGGCTAGACTGGAGCAGCAAGACAGAGGCAGATCTGTTTGTGTTCCAAACAAGGCCAAGCGTGAAAATGAGCAACTTACTTTTTTTTATATGTAAGCATGTTTTTGTATGTTTATGGAAAATTCTGTAAATACATATAATGTGTTGTGCCTATACGCATATGTGTGTGTGCACGTGCATGTGCACGTGAACCATTTGGTCCTCCACACCGGCTAGGCTTTGTTGAGTCTGCTGAGCTCCAGGAAATCTCCTGAGACGGGGAGACAGATTTACACCCTTCCCCCTGAGAGGGCTTTAGAGCCTGGGACCCAGCAGAGCAAAGCAAGGGCCAAGAGCGCCAAGTGAAGAGCACGGTGATGAGACAGAAAGAGAGGAAGGGAAAGAAGGGAAGGATAAAGGGAGAGCAAAGCAGATAAAATATGGCAGAGGAGAAGGAGGGGGTGGATTGTGATATCGATGGAATGCAACATGGTTGCTATTTGCTTGCCGCCCTTCGCCTCCACTTACATACTCTCTTTCTCCTGTACCTTGTGTCTCTCACCCTCAATTTATCCCTCCAGCTCCTACACTCACACACACACACACACACACACACACACATGCATGCAAAGACACACATGCACAAAGAGAGATCGTAAATCTGCCAGTGAGTGCTGCTAGGATAGAGACACCTAAGACAGGCCAATGCTGTGTTTGGAGAGAATGCAGATGTACCTGCCTCCAGCACATCACCCTCTGTCCCTCTGTCTCTCCCACATTCTCCTCCTCTCTGGTCCTTCATTTTATCCTCTCGATCTGTCTCATATTCTTAACCCCTTTCAACCTTCCTCTAGCGTATCTATCTATCCACTCCACCCAACTCCCTTTTCTGCACCCATGCCTTTGGTCTCACTTTAAGGGCCGGCGCTCTCCCACTTAGAGGGAACAAAACACTCCAGCTGTGTCCCATGGTATTGTTGAGACCAAGCCAAAGGACGTACAATAGGACAAACAGAAGGAGAGACATGGCTCACACTATAGGCGGCACCTTGTGGAGAAGTAATGGTAACAAATATAGGGACTATACAAGCTGTTTGCTGCAGTTCCTGTGTCTGAGAACCAATATCCATCATCCACTGACAGGTCTAACTACCTGCTGAGTGATACCTGATGTCCTCAGATGGGCTACATTCATAGCTATTTGCCTCTATATGATATGTCTGTGATATATAAATGAGGACATCACAAAAGAAAAAGGTAAAGTCTTGAGACGGTTTCATGTTTGCCCATAATGTACAATGGGAAATGTTGCTGTAAGTATTGAGGGGATCTATTTAAAACATCTTTGTGAAGCAGACAGGTTAATAACCAGCGATAGCTAAGGTTTCATCCCATCTGTATCGGCTGTGATGGCCTCCGGACAAAACAGACCTACAAACACTTGTAGACAAAGCAGTAACACCTATGTCCTGACATTATCACTGAGCCAAGCATAGCCTCTTTGCAAACACAAGGTCTAAAACAGAGGCACACACACGTAAACACATCCAGTCTAAACAGACGTGGCCTGTATGACCTGATTTACAGCGATGTAAACGGTTTAAGCTGCACATCTCACTCCAACACCTAAACACCTGACAGGCCTCTCATAAATAAGGCTGGCCAGAGACTCCCACATAATTTACACCTTGGCTATCTCCTAAGCTAACATGTAACAGGTCTCCACTCCATATTTCACCACTCAGAGCCCACCACTCACTGGTAAAAGATAGAAGTGCAAAAGTAAGTCCAGAGGAAGGGGGCAGGGGAACTTCAAAAGCTTACAAGAAAGGTTTGGATTTTAGGATGTGGTGTTGGGATTGAAGGTCCGTGGGTCTGGAGTAATGTGTGTGCATGTGTGTGTGTGCATGTGTGTGTGGGTGCAGGAGAGTTACCGTGGCCTGGGGCGTAGCCTATCTAAGCCTAGCCACGCCTCTGCTCAGATCAAGGCCTACAGCCAGGAGTTCCACTTCTACGTCTGCCATAAATCGTCCTGCCTTTGTCTGTTCTCTCTTTCTCTGGCTGAAACTTATCCTCTTCCATTAAGAGTGATGGATCAGTAGCTCTCAGGGCGTAAGCGACTTTGAGGTTCAGGTCCTTACAAATATTCTACTTCACACTGCAAATATGAAATAAAAACACATACAAGCGTCCACATATGTCCATGTAAACAGACAACATCTCCAGGTAAAATTAAAATGACAACAGTACTTTGTGCATACTTATTTTATGGTTATTTTTAATGTCTGTTTGCAATATCAATTATTTATAGCACGTGTAAAAACATCAGTATATATTTTTAATGCTTTCATTTACAGCCTAACGGTTTGTAATTGTCAGTATCACTTGGATTCAACAGCATCTGTGCTCCCTCTGGTGGCTGTTTCCTGCAACTGCATGATGACATTCTCAGTTTTACTGGAGGTCTGTTCGGCTGTTGCTGCTGACATTACTAAATGTAAATTAATCACAACATAACTTCACGTGTCACTCACACCTATAATATAATTTAATTAATGGACAAATAATTAACACCTTCAATTACGACAACAGTAAAATATTGCTGTAAATAAAAATAAATATAACGAGGCCATGTTGTTTTTCAGCCCGAGGCGTTGGCTGAACACATACGGCTGTTTTTCCCACAGCAAGACAGAGATAATATTTTGGCAGGAGATGTTACAAAACTTCTCCACATGTTACGACAACGACCTCAGATCAGCAGCTGGGGGTGGGCGTGTGCGTGTCTGTGGCTCACTCTATTTACTTTAAACCTTTGTGGCAAAAACACGTGAAATATGTTTTGCTATCCGTGTAAGTGTTAAAATAAGGGTCATTAAAAAGATGAATAAGTGTGATGGTATCGCAGCGTATTTAAAATGTCGAAAATCCTTGATAACATTATTTTATCATGACAGTAAACTAAACCTAAAGCTGAGGATTCTGCAGAAACTGCCTGAAGTGGAGTGTGTGGGAGATCGAGACACATCTGACACGTGACATGTAAAGAATCTGATGGGAAGTAAGTAGCACAGCCAACACATCAGATTAGTCTCACACGTAACTTCTTGGCATTTTAGGTTTGGTTTTAGTTGCATACATGTGGCGGCGGCTGGAGGCCAGATGAGTGATGCTGCCCTCCGGCGGTGAGAGTGGGACAGAACACGAGTGGATGTGGAGTCCATCAGCCAGCTGAAAGATTCACTACTGCTGCTTTCATCTGCTCGCTTGTATAGTACCCCATTTGTGTTTGAATGAATCGTGTTTTTGATTTAGATTGCGTATGTGTGTGTGTGTGTGTATGTATGAGTGTGTGCGTGTATGTGTTGCACGCATGCGCAGTGATCGGCTGAGTAGTGGCCTTTGTCTGGAATGTTGGCCTGTGCGCTTGCGCGTTTCTCCGCCGGACAGCGGAGGCACATAAAGCCTGGTAAATTGCACTAGGGCAATAAAATGGCAATAAAATGACAACAACAGTGCATTAATCCATCACCAGGGAGCGCTGAAGGTACTGTAAAGAGCTCTGGCTGGACTCGGGAATGATTTCTAGGGTTTATCAGCTCTGGGGCTGCAGAGACTATTCAACATGCCAGGGGGCAGTGAGGAGCCAAGAAGGGCTGAGATTCTATTTCCCACTGGACTCTGAGTGTATTAATATCAGGCATTTAAGAAATAAGATGCAGCAACTTTATATTGAATGGTCCAGCTTCTTTTAATTAGACGAAAGAAGTAATGAAATGACGGAGTTGAGTTTTAAAGAGGCAGGGGGTGGATTTCAATCCCCAGTCTGTCTCTTTGAGCTCAGCCTTCTTCGGAGGAGTATTTTCCATTATAGCCCACTCTCACAAGGAGGCAGTGCTTCACTCTGGTACTGTAGCAGTGATACACCCCTCCCACACACACCCCCACCCCCACCCATTCCCCTCCCCGGCTCCCCGTGGCTCCTGGAGAAAGAGAGCTTTATTCAGGAGCACCTGGATTTATGTGGGGGGAACCAGAAGCAGCAGGTGATGGAAACTGCTGGCCCAGTAGGTTGGCTGTGGCCAGGGGGGTTCTGGCAAGGTAGTAAGTGGGCCCTGCGGGTCACACTGTCATTTCCTGTTTCTTTACCCCTTCACTCTCTTTTTACCGTCCTTCTATCCCGGCCTGCCCCTGCCTTCCTGCCAGAATCACTTCCTCCAATAAGAAACAGATGAGCAGCTCTGAGTCTGAGGTGGCCGCGCTTTGCCCTTCCCATCATCAAGGCAACACATCTGACATGCATTTTCACATAGTTGGAGCTAAAAGATGCCTTTTAAAGTTGTCATTTTGAAGTAACACAGCCTTGCTAACAAATACAACCACTGGCTATTTTTCCTGTTTCCTGTTACATGAAACATTCTTGTTGCTTTTGCCTGAAGGTGAAAGCGTGTGTTTCAGGTTTCAGCTGGGATACTTCAGCACTGTTTTCCCTAAACAATAGTTATTGGATTTTTTTGCCTGCACCTCAGTGTACTATTTTATCGCTGACAGGACGACCGATTTACAGAACACACACACAGGATAACCTTAGAAAAGAGGCTCTGTGGTGAAACCATGCAGACCTCTGTTTCCCAGATGAAACCATTCGCCGGTTTGCCGTCAGCTATTCCACAGGAACGGCTTTCTAAACTGAACCAGGTGTGTACATGCCACAGAGGAGAGGTCAAAAGTGGAAACACATGATCCACTCTTTCTTCTTCTTCCTGCTCTTCTGCTGCCTGCTTTTAAAAAAAAAAATCCTCTGTGCTAAAATGGCTCATTAAACCTCCCAATAAGGCTTATGTAATATGTAGCTTGGTACATGGGGAACACATTTCAAAGCAGGACAACACAAGCACAGTGAAATTAGAAGGATGGGATAAGAGGAAAAGAAGAAGACAAGCAGACAGCCAGGTAAAGTAGAGGACAGACAGCAGAAATCAGGAGGGATAGTAGGAGTAGGAGGTGTCTATGTTGTGGAAAGACATCTGTTTGGTCTGCTCTGCTTCCCAGATTCTCTCACGTTTACTGGACCCCTGCCACACTGCTTTGCCTCGGTTTATTTCTGGCCAGCAGTTGAGATGAAGGACTCAGTGTTTAGACATGAGCTGTTTGGATAAATTGGCTCGTATGTGTTACAGATCCTGAAAGCAAAGCCCTGTATCACTCTAGCGCCCTCAGAAGTATGACACCGAAGACACATTATATTTCACTAAGATTCTACCATGAATCAATGTGCAGACCATCTTCCTCCATTTCACTAAGTTTTATTACAAATGTGTTTACTGCTAATCAGTGTAATGGACTCGACTGTGAGCACTTGAATATGTGTTTAACAAATATATCCTGTGGGCCTCCGGAGATGACAGGCCCCCAACGTAGATGGTGGTTGTAATATTGAATTATAAAACCTATTCAAGAACCTGTCAAGAGCCCCTTTATCCTGGCGGAGTAACATCTATACCTTCTTTTATGTGTTAGATTTGTTATGCAATGTGGCTTTATAAAGTATTTATCAAGGTTTTATAAGACACTAAAATTCTAATCAGTCTAGGAGCCACCTTCAGCACCAGGAGACCATCCCATGTTGTTGAAAGCTCTCTTTTTTAAAGCAGGGGCAAGCCTCGCAGCATTTTAACTTCTGCCAGAGCTACTCCTTGCGGATCATTTAATATGAACTTCAACATCTCCTGCTGAAATAAATACCCCTACAGAAAATCCTAGGGATTTCATGGTCTCTGTGAACTTTAATCCTAGATGGAAATAGAAAGGACTGAAACTTTATGTTCATTTGGCACCCTACGATTAAAATGTAAGATGTGTAGAGTGGTACAGTAGACAGATGTGATTTTTTTTCCCCCCTTCTCTGCTGAAATGGGGCTGTCACAGCTGGACTTTTCTCACTCGGTCATAAGCCTTGCGTATTGGACCTCAAGCGTATAATACTTCACATTCTTATACAGTGTAACATTAGATAGTTTATGGCACTGTATTATGTGGAGGCAGGCTATGGCTGGGAGCAGAGGCAGGAGAATGTTGTGGTCAGCAGTGGGTCAAAGACTGTCAGGGCTCTGTAAGCCAGCCTCTGTACGTGTCTGCTCTGAATGTTAATGGATTAACGCTCACCACACATACAGCTACACTGGGAAACTTAAGATGACTTTTAACATGAAAGGCCGCCAATAAGTCGCCATCATAAATTCAGGGACACATGCTGTCTGTAGCAGCGCAGGCAGTCAGACGTGTTCCCTCTGGGAGGCCAGGGCTGAGGGACAGTGTGATGGAGAATGGGGGAGCAGGTGGGCTCTGCTTTGGCTGACCTTGCCTCTCAAGCCCCACAAGATATGATCAGCGTATGCTGGCAGCTGTGGCCTTGCTCAGTAACACCCAAGGTATCATGTAGAGCAGGTATATCAACGGCCTGTTGTGCACCAACAGGCTGCTTCACTGTCGCTTTAGAAACAGCTTTGGGCAGTAATCAGATATGTGCAATGGCATTACATAACTAAGTAAGTAGAAGCCATTGTAATGTGTTATAGCATATGTTGATTTTTTTTTTCTGGAGTTTGTTGTTTGTGATCTGCTTAATTGTGATTTGTTCCGATGGCTATGCTTTATGTATAGAACTTATTAAAAATGTGATGGGAACCAGTTTAAGTTTATTTCCAGCTTTACTGCTCAGTTTAAACAGGTCTTATAATAAATAAATGTAATAAATGATACTACTGTGATGACATGCATTATTCTTTACATTTTTTCAACCTTTCCAACACTTTTGCACACGTTATGATTCCTGCTCAGTGTTTTAATCTGAGAACCTGCTGATTCTGTATTTCTCATCACTAATAAAGCCCTTTCTGTTGTTTTATTTTCTCTTAATTGCTTTAAGCGAGTAACATGAGCTTGTCTAATGTGAATTTCCACATGGCAGACAGAAGTGCAGTTGTAGAGCTCAGACACTGCAACGACGCCTCAAATCGCTATGTGTAATTTAGCAGCAGGGGACAATGAGCTAATCTTGCAGGAGAGCATATAATGAGCTAATCTTGTAGGGAAGTATAGGCTCCAATTTAGAATCAATCAAGATGTATTTGTTTTTTTAAGACTTCCACATGAGCTGTGCTGTAAATAAGACCCGGTTCGGAGTACAATTGTTGTCTGGCTGCATGGGGGGTCATTTTACATCCACTGATGGATTCACAGCACATTTCTCTGCAAAGTTTCACACACATTTTGACGCTAATATACCCCATCTTTCCTAATCATTTTGCTGCTGCACTGCCAGTAATTAGGTATAATTATGTCAGTGAATGATTTCTAGCGTCTTATTGAGGAACTGACTTACAAGCAATCATTAGCAGCTGCATGGTTCTGAACACTTGAAAGAAAAACAAGTGGCACATGAAGGATCAGAAGTTATGGTGTTGGAATTTGTAATCCAATTATTTTACTACAGTGAATAAAACACTATGCTGTGGTTTCTGTCTGATTTTCTATCTCCAATCAGGGAGGACTTACTTAATGCCTTCAGTCTTTTCTGCTCTCTCTCTCTTCTCTGCAAATTAATTTATGGTCTAATTACAGGACAAGCCTCCAGATATGAAGGAACACAAATCACTGGTCCTTACCAGATGGCAGAAAAACGGCACAGGATAATTGAAAATCTAGAAGTGGATCAATATTTAGAAGCCCAAGGTTACAAGAAGTATGACATTACTATTAACATAGAAATATGATGCATTACATCCACAGGCAAATTAGCTTCTGTTATTTGACGGTGAATGAGAACTGACTGAAACACTTCAACTGTTTGCTTCTCAATAACAAAAGATACTAAACCAACCACGACAACTTCTCCCATAAAGTCTTCAGAACCTGCAGCTGCAGTTGAACCCTGCACATATCCTGCCATATGTGCACATTTACACGCATGTACAGGTACAGGCCAGTAGTGTGAGAACAAGGTCTGAAGATCCTCTTTTCAACAGAATGTACCATGAAGGCTCACCATGTCTCAGACTACCTCTGACCCACCCCACCCTTCTCTAGCATTTACCTCTGGCCTGTTAAAAATGATATCAGCTCATGGAGGGCAAGCATTAGCATTTGCATTTTATTGGAAGCACAGAGATTTAGAGCAGAGGATATATCAGCTCTGAGCAGACAGAATTAGTTAACAATGCATTACCTGCCTTTTATGGCAGCTATAACTCTTTTCCCTGGTGGGGAGAGGAGATGAAGGGTGGAGCGGGGTGGTGGTGAAGGGGAAACACAGCCAGCAGAGGGCTGGTGGTGAGGGCTGCGGTGTAGTGGAGGGAGGGAGGGAGGGAGGGAGGGAGGGGGGGGTTTCAGAACGAAGGGAGCTTTGTCTGTGGTGCTTTACTGCACATTAAGTGTGATAGCCACCCAAATTAGTGCATCCCATCGCAATCACCTTCGCACAGATCAGTGCACAGTGTTCAGCAATGATGCACCAGTCATCACTGCAGACCTTTATATCTGGTTGCCACAAGTGAATGGATACACAGCTGTTGGGCAGCTGTGCCGACACGATCACAGCATGAGAAGGGCCACATCAAATTACACAAGCCTCCATGATATTAAACACATAGAGGAATTTTTCAAGATTGTCCAATTCAAATGTTATGTTATTATTTTTCTTTCATAAACAATGTGAAGATGCATTGTTTCTGCGCTCATGCTGTTTTATAAGTGCACACTGTTTGTTTGTTGTTTTACTGTATCCTTGAACTAGCGGTGTAACGCTGATGAGGCCCACTGCAGCAGTCCCTTCCTATATGTGACTCCTCGACACAGCTGCACAGTAGCTCCCCCGACACTCATTTGTTGTAATGTGCTGCAAGACGACCCAACCTCTGCCGTGGGCAATACCCTATGGAACTCATTTATGCTAGAAGTTACTGGTACAGAAGGGAGTATGTTTGAAGTGCAGTGAGGAAATAATAAATAAATAAATCAACACCAAAACTCAGACACGTGATCTCAGTGAGACAAAAACTTACTTAAAAAAGTATGGTCATTAAATTAAGAAAGCTACAGAAATTAAAGCAAAAATGTGTGATTTTAAACAAGCTAAACAAGACACAGGCAGATTTTCCTCATTTAGATTTTTAGCTCCGTCGGAGCTTCACTCTGTATGCCCGCTGACCAGAACTGCCTCTACATCTGTATTTGCCAGACTCATCACATGCAGAGCTCCCATGAGTACCACTGTGGCTTTCCCAACCAAACCTACTGGCCGTGGTTTGTCAGCAGACAGCTCCAGGCTCCATAAAACAGCCTGCTGCTCGCTCCCTTTGCCCAGCTTAATGGTCCCAGGGGCTGGAAATTTACTAGTGACCTTTGCATTCCATTTGGAGTGTAAAAGCCTTTTTGCTAGGAAAATTCCATCACTTTAGACGTAGCTGAGCAGCACTTTGTGTGTGTGTGCATGTGTGTGTGCTGAGAGAGAGAGAAACCATGCATGGTAGCATTAAAGAAAAAAGACGGTGGTAAGAAAAGAACAAGGATTAGACTTCAGTGCAGCTCATTAGTCCGTTGGTAGTGGAGTATGTAAACTGCAGAGAAACCAGCACTGACACTCACACTATTTGTCACATTACAGACTTTGGTCATTGTTAAGTTAAAATTGTTCAGTGTCATTACTTTTGTACTCTGGCTTTAGTTGACTCAACCTGGCAATTGATATGTTTGAATTGCGTTAATGATATGGTAATAGTTTAGGGTAATATTATTGATTTCCCTATAATTGTCCTTCTTAAAAATATTGCATATGTCTGTATGTTATGTACACACTGCTGTACAAGTTGTGCAACGCCCAATATATGTGAAATCCAACTATAGATTTACCAATTTCAAAGTTTCACAGTAATATCAAAATTTTAAATATTCCCCATTTCTTCAGTGTAATATCTTGACAAATCTGTGGAAGCTTTTGCCTATCATGCTGCATGTATCGTCTAAGCAAAAGGATACTATTTTTCGATCTGGGTGTTTGGATAAATGGTCACTGAATTAACATTAGTTTACAGTTTAATCTGTAGACAAATACCCCTAAGACACATGTACCATTACACATAAATGCCCTGAAAGAGTAACAGTGTTTCAAGTTTGAATTATGAGAGAATTGAATTAATCTGGAATCAGGACTTGTGCGTCGGAATTGTTTGACAGCGCCATCTGCTGGCTCACAGCTGCAGGTGCTCTTGAAACATTTTTTTCTTCAACAAAGAATTTTTTAAAAAAAGAAAAAACAAAAAAAGGCCCCATCTCTACAGAGGCCACATTAAACAGTATTGTTCTCATTCTATTTGTGACTTGTAGCTTTTTTATTCTTCCCCTGGAGGACGGCCTTTTTTCCCTGCTCTCCTTGTGTTAGGATGAGATTTAGTGCAGACTGCTACTGATTTCAACCTGGAACTGTTTGCATAGTTTTGTGTCAGTTCATTCTAAGATAATTTACATCCAGCCATAACTTCATACTAGAAACTCTATTTACGCCCTTAAATAAAAGCCGACCAACAGCAATGTAAACATTATAAATGTTTATTAAAGGGTGCTACTGTACACACATCTGTAACATTTGATCACACAGGTAATACTCTACTCTTAAAAAATTCTGTGCTGGCAAAAATTGGACAAAATTCAAGGGGATGGAAGGACAAAATCATGTTTAATGAAAGGAAATAACATCAAAACCATAACAGAATGGTGTTATAAATGTACTGTATGTATGAAAGGAGAAGGTCAGAACCTTCATTTACAATGCACACAAAGCCAAATATGTATAAAAAAATAAAAATGCACACTGCAGACATCACCTATTTGGTCCTAAAGTGTCCACATTGGAGCATAAGAGCTCAGACTACAAACTCAAAACCCTTGTGGCAGAGAACACCCAAAAGAAACAAATTACTTGCCAAAAAGCAGGGTGCTCATTTTCAGATCAAGAAGTTTGTTTTATACCTCGGGTAGATTTGAGCGATGAAGGAAAAGTATTTCAACTGCTAGGTGACTTTACACTGTTAAAAAAAATATAGAAAATTCATCAATAAGGAAGGAACACATTTAAAATGAGTCACACCCTTCAGGACACTGCAAAGTGTTACATCCTTCAGCCACAAGGTGGCAGATGTCATTAGCTGCATATTGTCACCTTCCTAAAATAAATTGCTCATATCATTCTTTCAGATTTTTCAGGAATCACAAAAAAACCTAACCAGAAATTGAGCATTTGATTTAAGCAAAAAGTTTGGTTTTATTGTTTTTACAAATGTGACTTGGACAATTATTTCAGGAAGGTGATGATATGGATGTTTCTTGAATGAGTACACAGATTGTCTAGTCTGTCAATACAAGACTGGTTCAAAAACAAAAACACCTACAGTCAAAAAAAAAAAAGGGTACGAATCTGGGCAAAATGTGTTTTATTGGTCTTTTTAAAACTGCTGATATCATAAAAGAAAAACACAATTCATTCATGTTAAAACTTGCAAGTGAGGAGGTACAATTTTAACAAAACAAGGATCACAACATTAAAAACACAATTGGCCGGTGTCCCCTGCAAAATGAGTAGTCATATGCTGGTCAATTGGACAAATCTACAACAGATAAAAAAGTTTCAAAAAAAAAAAAAAAAAAAAAAGAAAGTCAGGAGAGTATCATGGTTGCCGCTTCCTGCACATCACTTCAACATTTTAAAAACGGAGTTCGAGGATTCTTGTAGCAAAGCGGTGCATTTTTTTTAAATTCAGATTTTTGGATGGGGACTGTGCACCTGCTTTGCACCAATTCTGGCTGTAAAAACTATACATTACAGTGTTGTAACAAGTGGGCACCAGTGTGTGCGGATGCAAAACTGTATCTTGTATGCACTAAAACATTATGTTAAGACATTTTAAAAAGGTAAATAACACAAAGAAACACTAGAACCCTCAACTCCAGTCACATATCACCATGTCTGCCACAGCCTCTCACCCTGCCAGTGGATTCTTCTCTGCAGTCGGGGCCCTTGTGCTCCAAAGGGGAATGGATGGAGAAAAAATTGACTGTGTCTGCTTTCTTTGTTGGACATGGAATAGACACATGATGGGAGGACTGGGTGTGTAAAATATCTGCCTCAAGGTTGTCCCTGCAGTGGAGGAGGTCCCATTTACCTCCTGAGGTGATGCACTCACGCACTGACAGCATCTTTCTCTTTCTTGTCACCGTCTTCGTGCCAGGTGAGACGCTCTTCGTAGAAGGCTATGACAATCTGTGGGCACTTTTGATTGGCCTCCTTTGCAAGCACGAGATCAGCTTCATCAGAGTCTTTCCTGTCACAGGCAAGAGTAAACAGGTTGTTTTCAAGAGCAAGACAAAAAAAAATATGAGCTGCGCTGCACTGAGATGATACAAATTATCCCAAGTCACAGAAAAAACACCAACAAAGGATCTAAGACATTTTTACTGTATGAAATGTTGTGTGTAATTTGACAACTGAATCTCATGGGAGTCCAAAGTCAAATTGGAATTTTAATTAAATGGCATTTAACGTATGCTGAAGGTAGGGGACTCATTATGCAGAAAGGCCGATGCTGTCTTGGTAAAGAAAACATAAGGTTCTGATCACTTCCACTGATTACAGGAGAAAAGCACTTACCAAATTTACACATCACATCAACTGCCAAACACTCTGACTCACAGAACTTATTCAACTAGGATAAGGGTGACTCTTTTTTTTTTTTTTTTTTTTTTTTTAGTTATCCAGGGGCAGGACTCCTTCCTTTTGTTATATGGGTGTTAATGTTTGTCAAAGTCGACCTCACTAAAATGAAAGCTCAAGAACCTCACTACTTGCACTTCCTTTCGGACTACTAGGTCTGTGACAACACGATCCATCACAAAAATTATTGAAAGTTTAGATTGAGCCGAGAAATGCAGTAGGATGTCAATCTTGTAATTCATGTGTGATCTGTTTGTCTAATGTACTGGATTGATAAAAGTTGTAGTATTAATAAAATCTTAATGATAACCATGCCTACTTATTTACAAAAGTACCATTAATACATCCCAAGCTCAGAACCACCCAACACAAGAGTGATTCAGTTAAAGAAACACAGAGGTATGTCCACTGCTGGCACAGAGTTAGGCTTTGTACATGCCAATTCATTTTTTGTTCTTAATTTAAAAAAATAACTAAATTTTAAAAATTCTGTTAACACAACTAAAATAAAAACTACTGCAAACAGTGGTGCAATGCACAAACCATTTTTTCTGTTGGACATCAAAGTGTGGGCATTGCTAATAATAATGGAAACAGCAGGAGAAACATTAATGTATCATTAAGTTCAACTGTAACAGACTCGCAACTGAAGTTGCCTCAGGTGGTAGCTCTGTATCCAGCAATATTCTTTATAATATGTGGATTTTACCACAACACCAGTACATATGTGGTCTACCTCCAAAGTGTGTCAGAGCTGATGCAGGTGACTGACTACTGCACTAACTTATTTACCAAAATGATCTGCACTTAATAACTGAGGTGTCTGTACATTGTACAAATCAACAATAGACATGAGTTGGGTGGGATTCCATTGTTATCTAAACTTTATTTTATATAATTCTCAGTCTCGGCAATCAAATCCACTGTTTGTGTATATACAAGTGTAGAGAACAATGTAGAGAGAGCCAAAATGTAGAGAACAATATCCATTCTGCTAAATTCCTGCATTACTATTATTAGTGTCAAAAGTGTGGTGACAAGTCTGTTTACAGGAGCAGTAAATATGCCAAAATTATTTTTTTCAGTGAAAATTAATCTTTCCAGTGTGGTTTTACCTTCTAATAAAATGAATGTGGTATATGTAGTTCGATGTATACATAAAAACAAAACTTACCACTTCATGAGAAACATTAGGTCTCCACATGAGTCAGTAGCTCCAATGATCTTTTCGGGCTCAAGTCCTCTTTCAAATCCACGTGCTACCAGAATGTCATCCTGAGAGACAAAAATGAAAAACATTTGCAGATAAATTGAGTGCATCTTGCCAACAATAGTTAAATATATACTTTATTTAAAAGCATAGTAGTATGTACTTATAAAAGTGACCAATACATATTTTCAGCATCTCTACATTTCCACCATCAGCATCACAGACAATTTTTTAAAAACTTTATTATTCCAAATAAATACATGAATAAAATACAAAAACAACAATTACAAATCAATAACTTACTTCTTTTTTCTTTTTGGGCTTACTACCACCCTCCTCATCATCAGAGCTCTTTTTCTTTGAGCTACTGGAGTCTTTGGAGCGTCCCAAGGACCCTGTGCTTGATTTGCTGGCCCCACTGCTTGGTGTCGAGCTTCCACCACTGCTCTTCTTGTAGGTCTTCATGAACTCTGCAATAAGCTCAGGGCAGTCTAGATTCTTCTCTGGCTCCCATGTGTTGTGCTTACTGTTGAGAATTACAATGCAACAATTAACATTCATAGAAAAATCATGTCTTATACACACACACACTGATCAGAGCCCAAGTTTCAAAACATTTATTAAGGTTGAGACTATTTATATGTCAAATATTGTTGTCCCATTGATACAACACAGGTTTAGATACAGGGGATTTAACTCAGCAAGTAAATTATCAAAACTTTGTGATAACTTAATGGTTTGTATAACCCTTCCTTCTGAAAAGAGTCATGACTTTTCCAATATAAGGATTTAACTCTATTATATATTGCACTACAATTTAATAATAATAATAATAATAATAATAATAATATCAATAATAAAAAAACAACCATTTCCAACCACAACATCCATAAGAGTGTGAATGTGGAATAACTAAATACTGGAAATAATTTCAGGTAATATTATCAGAAGTTGCAGTCCATTCAAATTTGATTTGGTTTTACAACTTCAATGTATTTTACAACCTACAGCCATCCCCATCAGTCT
>JAQQZY010000027.1:20301531-20314956 GCA_030068375.1 Ostorhinchus rueppellii | reverse complement strand
GTCCCATTGATACAACACAGGTTTAGATACAGGGGATTTAACTCAGCAAGTAAATTATCAAAACTTTGTGATAACTTCATGGTTTGTATAACCCTTCCTTCTGAAAAGAGTCATGACTTTTCCAATGTAAGGATTTAATTCTATTATATATTGCACTACAATTTAATAATAATAATAATAATAATAATAATAATATCAATAATAAAAAACAACCATTTCCAACCACAACATCCATAAGAGTGTGAATGTGGAATAACTAAATACTGTAAATAATTTCAGGTAATATTATCAGGAGTTGCAGTCCATTCAAATTTGATTTGGTTTTACAACTTCAATGTATTTTACAACCTACAGCCATCCCCATCAGTCTCTGCCCTTTTTCAGAATCCTCGGTTGAGATGTCCAAATACAGATAAAAGAAGAAAATTCAACAACTATGGTGCTGTCCCGTAATTTTTTGATACTGTATCTTTAAACAGCCGGGGTGTAAATGGCAATACTTGTTAGCACAACAGTATTAGAAACTTACTCTGAGTATCCCTTCCACTTCAGGAAGAACTCAACTCTGCCTTTCACCACCCTCCTGTCCAACACTTTCTCCACGACATATTCTTCCTCGTCTGAGGATGAGGAATCCTCTTCACGAGACTTCTTTCCCATCGCAAAGTTTGCAGAAGAACACTATGCTGTCGTGGGCCAACTACACTATACTGCACAGGGAGAAAATGAAAGCAACTGTGAGGGAAAAAAAACATTTGTAATGATTTAATTGACGTCGTCGGCACACAATGCACAGAAAGCAGACAACACACATATGCATATCAAATAGACAATGGTTGGCAAAACAATACATTAACATTTGCTAATGCTAACTAACATTAGCTAACATCGTACAGGGCATTATTTCATTGTGAGTTCTTTAGTGAACACGGGGAACAACGAACCAAGCATTAGGAAAACCGTGTGGCTTGTCAAAAAGGGAAAAAAAACACAGAGGACGGTCTACTTGATGAAATAATAACACATTCCCCAATAAACGTGGACTAATGCGACCATAGCAATTAAGATTCGATGTGTTTGCTAAGGTACTACCTATTAGCTAAATGCAATAACGCTAAAGGCAGTAGCTAACAAGCTAACACAGAGACGAGGTTGCATTAGCTAGGTGTAACAGACAAGGAAATGTAAAATTATACTTGCAACAGAATGAAGTGTTACAGCGTGCAAGCAATTTCCTACCTTAAATGTGCAGGCGCGGGGTATTTGACAAGTTTATCTCTGGAATAATGCGTGTGTCTTCAGAGAACCTACACTCAGTGGGCCAACGCTGAAGCTAATTTAGCAACTAGCTGGAGCCACAAAAAGCCCTGTGCGTAAAAAGCGCGCGTTAGAAGCGCACAATAAATGGATCCGCCCCTTAGTCAGCTGACAATCTCACAGATAAAGGAAATTGTACTTAAAACAAGTACAGCTATCAGTGAAACGAAATTATTGACTTGTTGGTCACTTTCTTTTTATAGAATGTAAAAGATAAAAATATTTTTGCATTTCTGACTATTACGCAGTCAATCAGGCGCAAAAATCTGATTTCTTTAAGATTTGTGATTCAGCATTCTGGTGTGTTATTTTAACTACTGTAATTATTTATCGTAACTGTTATGGGTACATAACAGTACTGAGCAGAAAATATATTGTATATAAATTGTTGCATCTGGGACTCCCACTGCCCTATTTTTGTCACGCTTGTGAATTTTACACATGCTGCAAGATTATTGGACAATAGTTGTGATTGATCGGCTTTGAACCAATCAAAACTCTTTCAATAGCGACCTCAGACTGCAGCGGGAACTGTTAACCAATCAGAGAATAAAAGAGGTGTACCCTTTCGCACACATACCCTACTCTTCACCAGCGGGCTTGTCTCGTTTGACGCACATCTCCTCACTTCGGTCAGCCCGCACGGTTTCATCAAGGATTTTCATCAAAATGTCTAATGACGTGAGTACTCTGTTGAAAAACAAGTTACAGTTTTAGTAGTTGTTGAGTGGGTAATAACAGTAATATTAAGTCGACGAAAATACGCCACGCTCAGTGCAGACTGCATGTTCGTGAGATATGCCGCAACTGCTGAGCATTGTGAATCCGCCATTTTGTAGCAGCTGGGCCTCATGGCCTTTGTTCCCACCGGTGGATATTTGCTAGTTGCAGGAGATGTTTTCTTGGCCGACCGTACGCAAACGGTGTCAAAATATAGTAAATATTAGTATTCCACCACGCGCGCTGAGCCGTTCCGAGTTAGAATAGTAAAATCGGGGTGTTGATTTGGTCGGTTCGGTAACAGTAATGGCGGCGATGTCTTCTCCACCCTGTCCCGGCGTGTTTTTTTTTTTTTTTATGACGCAGAGCACATAACGCTTCGTAAATGAGCATATCAGACATAATAGCGCTGCATTAAGACTGCTTTGTGGGCCGACTAACAATCCATTTGTTATCACAACAAATGATTCCTGACCTGGTCGTGTTGCTTTGTCTATTGTGTAGGTGCCTCGTGAGCCGGAGCAGCTCCGTAAGCTGTTCATTGGGGGTTTGAGCTTCGAGACCACAGACGAAAGCCTGAGAGCTCACTTCGAGCAATGGGGGAGCCTTACAGATTGTGTGGTAAGTAGGCTTCATTTATTTGTATAGCACCACCTTTCACTCGATGCACTCATGCATAGACATGCTTGGGGCAAAAGTTGTAACTAAACAATTTCATATTTTAGGTCATGAGGGACCCTACCAGCAAACGATCCAGGGGCTTTGGCTTTGTTACCTATTCATCAGTGAATGAGGTTGATGCTGCCATGTCTGCCCGCCCCCATAAGGTTGATGGCAGGGTGGTGGAGCCTAAACGGGCAGTTTCCAGAGAGGTATTTTGAACTCGCTCATCCCTGGGGAAACCCTTTTTATTGTATTTGTATGTGTGGGTTATAAAGCTAATAATAAATGTCTTTGAATACAGGACTCAAACAAACCAGGTGCCCACATAACAGTGAAAAAGATCTTTGTCGGTGGTATTAAAGAAGATACAGAGGAGTCTCATCTGAGAGATTACTTTCAGCAATTTGGAAAAATTGAGGTCATTGACATCATGACCGACCGTAGCACTGGAAAGAAGAGGGGCTTTGCATTTGTGACCTTTGATGACCACGATTCAGTTGACAGGATTGTCAGTAAGTACACTTAGATTAAGTTGCCAGATTTAACAGGGTATTGTAATGAATGGTTACTTACACTATTTTTGTCTTTACATCCTTGCAGTCCAGAAATACCACACTATCAACTGTCACAACTGTGAAGTTAGGAAGGCCCTTACAAAGCAGGAAATGCAGACCGCAGGCATGGGAATGAGAGGAGGTGAGCGATGATCAATATTCAGTACCTGTCAACGCATGAACTGTGGTCATTATTCACATGTATATATCCACTCTATTCCTGAGGTCATGACACTGGTCATGTTTCAGGTCGCAACACCAGTGGAAGACCTTATGACTACGACAGAGGCTTCAACCAGGGTAAGTCTGTTAAGTATTCATTTTAGGGTTTTTTTTTGTTTGTTTGTTTTTTTTTCACAATGGTTATGTGACTTGCCCCTGATGTCTACATTTTTGGTCTTCTCAGGTGGCAGGGGCCGATATGGTGATGGGCCATACAACTGCAATGGAGGTGATGGTGGTAAGTGGTCTATTGTCTCGTGTATTTTCTTTTATCCTCACTCAGTGTTTGTATTGCATACTAAATGTTTATTTGTTGTGTAGGCTATGGAGGTGGTCCTGGGGGTCCTGGCGGATATAATAATGGGGGCGGCAACCGGGGTTACAACCAGGGATACAATCAGGGAGGTGGTGGAGGTGGCTATGGAGGAAATGGTTATGACAGCAATGGCTATGGTAAGTGTCTTGGGTCTTCTTGATTATGTGTCTGATGACTTGGTCAAATAATGATATGAAATTCTCATTTTACAGGCAACTGTGGAGGTGGAAGTGGCAACAACTACAACAGTATGGGCCATTATGACCCCCAGGCCTCCAACTTTGGCCCAATGAAAAACAACTTTGGTGGTGGCGGCGGCGGTGGCAGGAACTTCGGTAAGTATAGGACGGTACAGTGACTGGTGGTTCAGTTGCTGTATAGAGTGTGTATATACTGAATTTACCTGGTTTTGTGTTCAGGTGGATATGGCGGTGGCTCAAATGGTGGCGGCGGCTATGGTGGACGTCAAGGACGATTTTGAAATGTGAAGCGGTAAGAACTGGAGACACGTTGCACCTTCAAACCAGAGTTTGTAGTTGTGCAGGGATTCGTCGTTAAGTGCAGATACGACTATTAAACAATTATCTGGATGTCAGGTCATACAAAGTCAGTGCACAGTTAACAATGTTGTTCCGTATTGTTCAACAGGACTGAGTACTTAGGAGAGGAGAGCAAGGAGAGGAGAGCAAGCGAAGTGACAGGGCAGCTGCAGGTTTACCTCCTAAATCTGCTCAGCCAAACAGTTGTGGCAGGTTACAGCTGCTGCAAGAAGAGATGTACAGTAGATAAATCATGGAGGGTCTTCATTTAAACGTCTTTTGTGTTATTTCATCAAGCTGTTTTTGGAAATTAAGCATTCCAATGAGGATTTGTGTAGATTTTTTTCTTAAAGTCTGGTTTTATTTGTAACTGCACCTAATCAAGCTGAAATAAACCATCTTTCAGTTTTTTTTTTAAAGTTGTGTTAGCTTTCTTGGGAAAGGGAGGGTTCACTTTAGCTGCTGCACTAACTTGGGGGTGAGGGCCATATTTCCTGTGTTGGTATGAGGAGTTTGGAAATGGCACTGTGTGAAGGTCTGCATTAGTCATGCCATACTTCATGAGTCATGAACAACACTAAATAAAAGTTGGTTGAGGAAACAAAGGTGGTGCGCAAATGCATTCATCATAAAGAGCCCATCACATGGTACAGACTCTACCCTGAGTTCTGGAAAGATCATCTGGAGGATGCTAGCTTACATGCAAAGTCTTTGAGGCTAGCCATGGAAGCCAGCTGAGGGAGAGAAGTAGCAAAACCATCGCCAGGATCATTGAAGCAGGGGAGAGTGAGAGCAGAAGCCTGAGGCTAGCAGGCAGCAGCTACCAAAAGGCTTAAATGCTGTCTGTAGGTAAGACCAGACTTCTCAACTATGATAGTATTTATTTTTGTCATGTAGCTCATAGTGAGTTGTGTTTAGCCCAGTAATGTAAGTTATCTGCAAAGAAGATTTTGTTAAGTCTTACACCAATGTTGACTGGTAAATGGACCTCTATTGCCTTAAGTGGTCCTACAGTATTTTGCATGCTGTGAAGAGCAATGAACACATTTGTATAAGTTTACCCTTTACTTATATTAGTTTTTTGCCTTTTTAGGAAACGCATGGACCCAAACCCGGACTTGCATTCCAGTGACAATGTCGTAATCAGGTAAGTTGCAAATGAGAAATCGTCTTTTGTTGACACATTTTATTATGGCTCATTTAATTTCTCTTGTTGCAGTTTTGCACAACGATCCCGGAGCTGAGGAGTTTTATACCTTTTTTTAGTTTTTGAGGAAAAAACAACACTGAAGACTGCTGTGCAGTGGGGTTATCTTATGTTTTATACAAAGTTTTTATAATAAAGATCTTTTTATGGAGTTTGTTGTTGTGTCACTTAATTGAAGAGCAATGATAGAAACAAGTCTTACAAATATTAAGACATAATCATGAAGTACCCAAAGTCCTCACATGGCACAGTCCAGCATCATAATCTTTTAGAATAACAATGAAAAGTCTTATTCTCTCTTAACATGGCTCACATTTTTGCACATTTGTCTGAGGTACTAGATAGATTTTGCCGTCTGGTGTCAGCTGTAAGCAGTATTCATCTATCGAGTATGGTTGTCCGTCCTCGTCTCGCAAGTGAGAAAATACTTCTGCATAGAGTTCTGTAAGATGACATTTAATGAAGTCCAGGCTGCGCTGGAACTCCAGTCTTTCCTGTGCCAGGTGTTCTCTCTGGGCTTGCAGCTGGTTCAGTTCTCGTTCCAGGTGAATTATGCTCTCCAGCTTCCTCTTCCTGCAGTTCTGTGCAGCCACTTTGTTCTTCCCCCTCCTTCTAATGTCCCTGACCAGTGCTAGTTGGGTATCTGTCAGAGTATACTGGGTCAGAAGCTCATTGAAGTCATCCACTGGAAGGTTGATAATCTTATCCATAGGGAAGGGGATCTTCAAAGCCAGGGCCCGTCTCTCATCTCTACTCAGTGGGGCAGGAGTGGAGATGCTGTCTTGTGGTTTTGTGTAAATGCTGTGCTGTGAGCTCCCTCTGCTGGACATCCCCAAGTCATAAAGGTCACTCAGAGCAGTGACTTGTCCCTGCTGTTTCACTGACCGAGGAGTCAGCGCGTTAGGTTGCGCATGAGATAAATTGGGTTGGGGGGAATAATAAGACTGATGTGCTCCTGAGTGTAAATATGAGTGAGGTTGGCTTTGATAATTCATAGAGTAATGGATGCTGGCTCTTCTGGCTTGTTCAGTCATTCTGTCTGGTTCCCCATCACTGTATGTCAAGCCTACGTCAACACTTTGGTAAACTGGTACACTGCCAACAGCATTATCAGGAGAGGCCAAAGGTGGAGTAGAACCTAAAGACAAGCCAGAGTCTGACTCCAGATCATCAGCTGAGCGAGTGTGTGAACTTTGTCCAGGTGTAGTCCACAACATGTGTCGACTTAGACCCTGAGAAAGACAGGCATTGGCCCTCCTGTGCCCTTGACTGGTACCTGACATGTTCATCTGCCCCCTCAGAGTCATCAACGAGGGCTGACATGACGGGTTGGAGATAGGGAGCATCCTTTGGTTGAGCTGAGAGTCAGAGTGTCCATACAGCGACTCGGTATTGGTGCCCAGACGATGGCAGACTGGCACTTCCTCAGAGTAACATCCATCAAAGGTGTCGGCGGTGCTGAGTTCACAGGCAGCAGGAGGAGGCTCGGGGTGGTTCTGGGGCATACCGTATGATCCCATTGGCACCATGGGCTCCATGGCCTGGTACTGGGGTGTTTCATAAGAGCCTCCAGCTGAGACTTCAAACTCCTGTCACAGAAATAAAGGGATCTCACTGAGTTATGACTATCACACAGACACAAACATCACATGAATAGCAATCAAATGATTCATGACAATTCTTTGCTTCACTAGAACATTAAGTCACAGGATCATTTTCACAAGTCATCTTGTGGGCTACAGAACACAGTTTGCCCCCACTTCAGCATGCCACCCATAGCCTATGAAGGGCTCTCATAGTTATGATCGGGTTTCACCTGGAAACAGATGGCTATTGTGCAGTGCAGGGGGCCGCTAGCAACATACAGCACTTGCCCCTCTCCCAATCTCTTCATTCAGCCATCACTCAAACAGACCTTTGTTGCCCATACATCTCATTTTAATTTTTTTTTTTTTTACATCCAACATCACATGAAAATTGTTGAACCTTATTATTGCATAATTACTACGTACATTTTAATTATTAGGTTCACCAAGTGTGTTGCTCTTAAATCCTTTACATCCAAAATAGAACAATAACAACTTTTCTACATAACCCCAATTTTGTTTGTAGAGACTGTTCTACACCAGAAAACCACTTACATTTTCCCTGTCATCATTATTACAAAATAAAGGCGGCTGATTAGAAATGATGCAACTTGAAGTATTGTGATGGCTATCTACAACAAGAAATACATGTCATGGTGCATTTTGGGGTCAGTGACCACTTGTAATTACTGCTTAATTCTCCATGTTTCATATCATATTTAACTTTTTACATCTCTTTTATGTATATTTTATTTTCTACGCGGACACAGTTTGCACAGGGGTGCTTGTTGCAATTTCATCTTGCTGTGAGTGTACCTGTACACCCACATGTGACAAATAAAACTCTTGAATCTTGATTGTGTCAGTGTTCCAAAGTTAAAGTTTACCTGCAGCTCTGTGATGGCCATCAGCTCCTGCCAAGCCATGTCCATCTCTGTGTCCTGAGGAGCTCCATGAGACTTGCCTCCTGGGAAATTAGCTGGCATGGATACTCCCCCACACAGCCTGCCTGGAGTGGCTAATACCTTGTATTCAAGAGATATTACAGTTACTACATGTTTGGACTAAAAACAACATTTCAATATTATTTTGAACGGCTTTACATGTTTAATTGCTCTTTTTTTTATTTTTTTATTTTGGAACTATTAAACTGACCTACCTCACACGTTCTCCTCAGTGGGAGAACATAGTTGGCTGTTGAACACATTCAGGACAGGCTCTTGTAGCATTGAGTCAACCTGGAGAAGGAACAGAACAAGACAGTTATTTGCATTTCAGCCTCTCAACTTTGACATGCTATTAAACACACACACACACATACACACACACACACACACACACACACACACACACAATAAAAGCATACATTCAGTCGGCTTGTCTCCAAACACATACTGTGTACAAATCCGTCCAGGATGTGACATATGTGACATATTTGTAGGCTTGTCGATGCTAAATAAGTGACTGGTTTGGTGTTCTGCTGCTCATTTGGAGCACATGAGGTTCAAATGAGTTGACTCCTCCCATCAGCTGTCCCGGGTGCAGCTATGCCAACCCCTGATAAGACAATCTACGGGAAAACACTGTTTTCTGTAAGACACACTATAGGGCCTGATCGCTGCTTTGGAAAACTTAGTATATGGCTAACCTGTTTGTAAGGTATGACAGCTGTTATGATACAGACTGTATTTTCAGCTTTTCCATTTATAATATACCAAATTGTTAGCCTCAGCATAATTGCCTAAGTCATATTTTTGGCCAAATACTTTCCTAACACTGCTAATTCGTTTTATGCAGCGATCACAATTTGGCCAAAAAATATGATTTAGACAGGTCTGCTATGAGGAGAATGACATGATATTATAATTGTGTCATTTGGCCAAATGAAACTCGCGGATCACTCAAGGATTTCATTTTCATTATAAAACCCAAGCCACTAATGTCCTTTTCTGTCAGTAGTATATTGACATAATAATTAATAAATACTATTTCCTGATTATATGTGCAGAAATGACACCAAGTTCCTCCACTTATTATAAAACAGAAACTACTTAAGGTTTTAATACCGTCTCCATTAAGTCCCTACAGATGTAAAGGACATAAATAAAGCTTAAATTGTTTCACAGTAATGATGTTACAGTCAGTTTGGACTCAAAAGGTTGTTGTGACTTTTTGTGTATTCAAGAAAAAGAAAAGAAAGTGTAAAAGGAATCCTACAATGTGACAAATAGTTAAACTGAAAGTTTTTACTATATTTTGGTCTCTGTGCTTGGACCAAAAATATGCTAGATTAAAAAAAAAGGTTGATCAAAGACAGGCTGTTGCAATGAAGTGTCACTTTTTCTAAATAAGTCAAAAATAAATAGATACAGAGAACAACATAAGAAATAATCAAGCATGTATTTTTATTTATTTACGGTCAGTTACTAAAAGACATATCTATTTTGACTTGGCAGATGTTAATAACCATTCTGTTATTCCACATTAGTAAGATATATAGTGTCATAATATTCCAATAACATGGGGAATTACTGACTGTCAAGTAATTAAAGGTACTTTTATTCACAAGAGAATTATTTTGTTGTGCAATACTTAGTAATATAGACTTATAACTGTCTAATTGTCACTGTTTTGTGCGTAAGTAAAGAGGAATAGGTTATAATTCAATACTTGGAAAAAATCCCGAGGTGAAATGTATAATAAAATGACTTGTTCAAATATCATGAAGCATATCTATATCATAATGTGATCATAACAAATTAAACAAGAACAAACTTAAGCAGCAATACAATTACACTGTTTAATCATTGGAAACATGATGATTTGTAATGTCATATTATCGGAAGTCTTAGTCTAAGTTAATTCAATGCGATGGATTTTATTCAAGTGGAAAAGTATAAACCTCTCAGTGCAAAAAAACAAAAAAAGATCAGATGAATAAAGGAGATACATACCTGAGCAACATTCTCTGCGTCTTCAGCAGGTGATTGAATCAAACGTGAAACACAATCCTGGTTGTAAGAAGAACAGTAACGTGAGCTCTATTCTGTTTGATATGTTTGCTGTTGAATACTTTTAACTGATCACTAGAAATGAAACACATGAGGCCTCTCGTTCTATCTCTTATTCACTCTGTCTCTCTCTGTTCAGCTTCACATACAGCCACCGGCATAAATGGGATGGCTCTGTGAAGACAAACGCAACCTTCCTGTAAAGCACCCACACCACAGTTTTTTGCACTCTTGTATCCTTAATAGCACACTTGCACCCCAACCTCCAAATTTCCCTTTTGCCCACATGACAAACCACAAACCAACAGTCTGGCATACAGTACAGCAATCATTCTGTCAGTGCACTCTGAAGTAGGTAGATGTTTACAAATTCAACAAAACGCTGTAAGCTATTCTCATCCTAATGATGTACTGACAAGGTAAAATAATCTGAAAGGATCAGGTTAAACAGCTAAGAGTGAGTGAAAACTAGCCGGATGGTTGTCTCTGTCCTGGCCAAACCCGTACAAGAACAGTGTCCTTTCAAATCCACCCAAACGAAAGGTATGAGGAGTGTGATGTGGAGCACCTGGAGTCAGTGCTGGCGTTGCAGCGAGGGCCCTGTTCAAGCAGGGGTTGGAGGCTAGATTGAGACTTAGTTTAGTAGAGATGGAATGTACACCCTCCGACAGGTAAGAAAGACTACATTGTTCCACTATCTGGCAGAGCAACCGCCAAGGGAGAGAGAGGAGCAGGGGGAGAATGGAGGGGAGCGTGTCTTACATAGCAAGTGACCATTAAAATCCTTCACAAAAAAATCCCCTCATTGCCCTGATCTGAAGCACTGCGAACAGTGAACTCACAAAGGCTGTGTGTTATGGAGAACTGCCCTGTTGTGCAATAGCTTTCATGCAGCAACTGATGGTGAAGGCGATGCCTGTTTATTGTTTCTTGCAAAGCACTGTGATAGATTGGAGTAAGTGTGACAATATAATTAAACTTCATCATAGAGATTTAAATACATGTCATACATTGTATTCTGTACTTAGTGGACAATACAGTGAATTATTATTATCGTTTATAAAATCATGTATTAATAGCAGAAACGACCTGATGAGTGGACTAAAATATGCATCTGTTAATCCCACACCACGTTAATAAACAGGAACTTCTGAGGGACCTGATGCAAATGGAAAATGGAAGAATTAGCTTTATTAAAATAATGTTTGTGGTCATTCACACGTACAGTAGGACAACCTCATAGTGCAACAAATGTGAATATTTCCGTTGCACTTGCATGTATGCATAGATGTGGTACTACATTGCCTTACTGTTTCTCAGAAAGGCAGAGCTGCAAACAGATGTGTCCTGACTTCCTCCCGTCTTGAATGCATGCTCTTTTCAGTTTGTTTGTTTGTTTTTTTTACAATAATAAAAATGTATGATATTCTATATTATTCATCACTAATCAATTGTACAGATTTGAGGTTTTTTAATCTATTCTTGTATTGTATTATGTTTTTTTTTTTTTTTTTTCCTATACAGCACTTTGGTGCTTTACAAATAAAGTTGGATTGGATTGGACTAATTGCTGTAAATATTCTAAAAATGTAAGTAAAACACATGATATTTCCTTGTTTTTACAAATAAAACATGTAAAGCACTGGATCGTTGTTGAATTTCTTTTGCAAGTTATACCTGCAACAGAAAAGTGAAAAACATGAATAACAGAAAACATGTCCAGAGAAGATTTATTCCCTGTCTACCCATGGCATATGAAAATACTTAGGTTAGATTGTGTTATCCACAGCAGCATAACATTTGTGACAACAACAACAAAAATACAGTAATAAACAAAAAATGGTTTGGAGATTTTAGCCAAGAAAACTCACAAAACCCTGAGAACATAACGGTTTTGTCTGGCCCATTACAATATCATATCCCACTGAGGCGTAAATCACAATGTTTTCTCTGTCATTGTTCTAAGATGGAAAAAAGTAGGTGGCTGACAGAGTCAAGAAGGTGAATGTCTACCAGGAATCAAAGAAGGGACTTCCCAACCCAAGTTCCTAGCACCCAGCCCCTGACTCAACCACTGCCACAGCATGCCAAAGAGAAGCCTGTTATTACGGCGACCACAGTGGTTTTGAATCTGGACACAGTTCCCAGGTCAACGCCCACGTTCCCTGTTTGTGTTTGTTTGCTTCAATTAGCCGTTGACATCTCTGCTTTCCAGCCTGTCTCAACCTCTCGGGCTGTCAAACTTTCCTCACTGTTCACCTCAGCACTACGAGTAACCGGTCTTTGAGAACTAGACTACCCACAGTTCATTCACGGGGCTTCAAATCCGTCACAGACCAGACAGATGATTGGTTTAACATGTTTGCCGTTTTCTTCTCCTGTAACTTTTATATGTGTGCTGACGTTTCCATAGCATTTGTTTATTAAGGATGGAGAAATGTGGCATCATCGGTCTTGTTTTAACATCCACAAAGCTGTATCAGACATGAGTGGAAAAACCACCTCACTACTAAACAAAATGAGTGTATGCCTTGGGTTGTGGTATCAAGAGGGGAATATTTTTGGAGTCAGCTTCTGGGAAAGAGAAAAATAAATAGAAAGAGCAGATGGAAGAGGATACTTTTTTTTTTTTTTGCCTCTAGTATACTTTGATTTTTAACTGTGACATAATCTTAATGCAAAATGAACCAGTACAAGGGTCAAAACATGGTATTCGAAATTCTCTGACAGGACATTTTACAGACAATTTAACAGATTAGTTTTGCAAAATGACCCACATTTTTTACTTTTAAATTCATTTTTGCTTCAGTTGGAGCATGAGGGGTTATCCAAAACAAGGCGCTACTGAAATAAAAATAAAAGTTGGAATGACAATCAATTAAAGTTCGCTCTCTGACAGGACATTACTGTGTTTTGACCCATAAATAGAGAGACATGAAACATGTACAGGAGGTAATTCTGGTCAAATACAGACTCTTGATTTGGAATTTGTGAATTTGATCCACAATGTCACCTATTATTTGTTAGTAGTGTCTACATTTTTCTTTATAAAATTATCTGCCACAGAGATTAAATGTACTAAATCTTATATATTTTTTATTGGATAAATTGGAAAACAAATAACAAAAGTGCTGATTACACTGATCTATGAGTAAAATACTTCCAGAATAAAAGTAGTTCAACTTTACCAAATCTGAGTCATAAATAAAGAAAAATTCAGTCAAAAGTCCTAGTTGGTTGTAGTTTCTAAGATACAGTTTTAGGCCAAAATGTGAAATTCTGACAATTAA